>CM039317.1:181073550-181341353 GCA_022316695.1 Camellia oleifera | reverse complement strand
ACCGCCCACTCCTAGTCATATGGTCTACCTCCTCGAGGTACCAGGTGCTGTCTGGTTGGCCACCTGCCCAGTCTTCATCTGTGTGGGCAAGGTACAAGTCGTCATCCTCCCACCACATTCCATTAGCATCTAGCAGGCATCTATCTGGTTCCGGCTTGCTTGTGTTCTCAGCATTTTCCTCCCTCATGCTCACAGCATGTTCAGTTTTCGTGCCCACAGCACTCTCAATTTCCTCATGGTTCTTCGCTTTTCGGGCTCTCTCAGAAACCCATCTCTTTTCTTGCTCTTCTAACATCAGTTGTTCAGTTTTCAAAATGTCTTGGTCCCGAGCGGAATTCTTCGCACCGGCGCTCTCCGGCGATTCACTCTGACCTTCGGCCCTTCCGGCCACAAATGGTACAATGTCTGGTTGATCATCCAACCACCCGACGACTTCCGCTGACTCCTCGTAATCGAACCAGTTAATTGATGCATCACCCGATTCCTGATCATTGAAAAATTGAAGGTTGGCGAAGCCCTCTTCCGCCGCAGTCAAATCATCCCCCGCTGATTCAAGTTTATCCCCCCGGATCATACACAACTCAGCCTTCTCTGGCAACTCCATACTTAGCTTAGGTTGGCTCATTGACCAGATATATCCACTCGGATCATAAGGTCTGCCAGCTAAATTCTCAGATTGCTCCACCCCAGACTCAACAGTTTTGCTCTCCTCGGAAGCCTGCCCAATTCCATTTTCGGTGGTCACCACCTTTGGCTCAGGTTGGGGTGTGGAGGTGTCCATCATGCACAAGTCCGTGCTATCAGGGAGGAACACCTTCGGCTTGGGTAGGTGGGAGGGAGTGATATAGATACTGGGATCATATGAAGCGACCCCCGTATGGATGAGGTTGACTCTTTTTGGTGGATCTTGGTTGTGTTTGGGGAGTGGGTTGTTTGTGACATTAGGCTTTTCTGGAGGTAGAATGATGTTTTTGTCAATGAGATCTTGAACCTCATGACGCAGCCTATAGCATTGGTCGGTGTCATGACCATGTTGTTGGTGATATTTGCAATATTTGGCTGAATTGTGGGAAGGTGGGAGTGGATTTGGTGGGGGCCTCGGTTCCAAGGGTTTTAGATGCCCTTTTCTGACTAGAACCCCGAGGACTTTGGATAAAGGCATATGTAGTGGAGAGAAGGTTCGTTGACCCCTGGGTTGGTACCTTGAAGCTTGGTTACTGCTCCCAGAGGCATCAGAAAAAGGTGTGGCCGCTGCGGACCTTGGTTGGGAAGGGGGATTGGTAGTGACCATTCCGACCTCTGACGTTCTTGCATTGGAAGAGCCACTCGGGCCTGCATTACTACCACGGTTGAATGTTCTCTGGGGTTGATCCCGATCTTGGTCAAACAGACCCTGCTTCATCGCATCCTCTATTTGCATACCCATATCATGCAGATCTGCGAAGGTGGGGAAGGGAACTACAATCATCTTCTTCATTAACGCCGGCTGGAGATTGCGCACAATCATCCGGATCTGATCTCTGTCAGTCGGCCTTAAGGTCATCATCGATGCCTTCGCCCTCCACCGGGTTACAAAGTCAGAAAAAGATTCTTTGGGCTCCTGCCTCGTTGTCTCCAGATCACGAGTGGTAATCTCGATCTGTGTGTTATATGAATATTGTGCAACGAAGGCCTCGGCCATCTCATCCCAGTTTATTTTCACCTGATCTTCCAGCTTCGAATACCAAGTGGATGCCACACCCGACAGGGTTCGACCGAACAAAGAGAGCTTTTGCGGTCGGGTTAGGCCCATTGGTCTTAAGACGTCTGAAAATAGCCGGAGGTGAACCATAGGGTCCCCGGATCCATCAAAGCGATCGATCTGGGGCATCTTAAATCTGTCCGGCAATGTCACGGCTACATCAGTATAACCGTCTTCAATATCTGGGATGGCCTTCACCCCCTGAGACTTTTTGAAGAGCTTCTCTAACTTGCTCAATTTCAGAGCTGTCTGGTCTACCTCGAACTCAAATGGAGCGTCCGGGTAGGTCTGTGTAATGTTTTTGGACAGTTGTGGTAGAAGCGGGGGCGGAGCCAGCCCCGTTGGAAGACCCGTGTCCTCTTGGGTGTTTTGGAAGTTTGGCAAAGCGTTCTGTGGATTTGGGAGGGTAGCTTGGGTATTCTGCAGATTTGGAGGGGCATTCTGGCCAGTAGCTATCTGTTCAGGTAATGGGGCCCCGGGTGGTGGAGGAACCTGATGTGCCCCTGGTGGAGGAGGGACCTGGTGTGAAGCAGATGCGGTGTTCTGCTGTTGTAATCTGGTGATCATCTCAGACTGTTGGGCCATGATAACGGCCTGCTGTTTAGAAAATTCCACCTGGCGGATAGCATCATCTTGCATTTGTTTCATGCTTTCACTCATCTGGCGCATCATCGCCTCCATTGCTGTGTTCTGTTGTTCCATCGGAATAACTGGCGAGTGTATCTCTGTAGCAGAAACAGGAATCTCAACCCGACTGTCTGACACTAAAGTAGACTGCTGTACCAGTAATCTTTGCTCTGATGGACTGCGTTTCCTCGGTCTCCTTCTAATAACCGGGGGTAGTGAATGGAACACCGGATGTCCGTCAACTAGATCCTCGGATCGAGTAAGTCGGCGACCTCGTGTCCAGATTGCTTGGGGAGTATCGATTGGCTCGGAAGCAATCGTGCTACAAACTGCCCCCCTAAAGAAAAGATAATAAAGCGAAAAGGAAATAAATGACCAGAAAAACGGGCAGCATAACAGCTTAAATTTAAATACACACAACACACAGTTGGATAAGCTGGAAATACACTGTCCTCAACCACTGATCACTGTTCCCTGTATTACTGTTCCCCAAAATTGAATCTGATATCCGCAGACAACTGATTCTCAGATAACTGACTGATGCTCACAGGCATAACATGCCAACTCAAAACTGATGCCCGCGGGCCTGATGCCCAAACTCATACTGATACATGCATTCCCTGTAGAGACACACTCTAGCAAGCACATAGCAGATAAGTGAGAGCCAAAACACCCCTATGTTGGGGTAGGGTTTCCCTGTCCTATTTTGTCAGGAACTAGGGCTTCACTACGCACGCAGCGGCTTCAAACAACCTATAAACGGGTAAGCAACCTGTCCTAGTTTGGATTGGTCACTATGGATCCGAATACGCACTAGGTCGAATGGTCAAAAAGGGTGCCCTGGTAAAACCAGGGTTTGTGTTCCCATGCTGTCAGAGCCCAGAGCCGATCAGCCTTACGGACATGACTTGACAAGACAAGCCTCCGGCAAATCGTTCGGGAATGGCATATGGCAAACACGGTGTCCTAGGCGCACCAATGCAAATGCAATGCAAAGAAACACACAAGTGTAGTCAAAACCAGATATCATGAGTTCGAGTCAAGTTCTCTAAGTCCCCAGCAGAGTCGCCAGAAACTGTAACAACGCCCGCGGGGGACCTCGCTACAGTCCGGACTCGATTTTGTTGTGGTTCTCAATCTTGAACCAAAGAGTCCAAATCCGGCAAATCGTTTTGAAGGAAAACAGATTTTTCTGAAAAGAAGTGCCAAACATGGACTGCTTTGCCAGATAACAGAGTCGCCACCTAAATATTTTAAAATGGGAAATTTAGGAAACCCTGACTCGGTGCCGGAAGGCCACGTGTCCGTCATCACCAAAGTTGACTCGGGAACTTGGGTACGATTAGGGAAGGTCACATCGTGAGCACCCCCTCTCGCCCGGTCAAAGACCGGCCTCTACTAACCATGATATCTGTTTTTGAAAACTTTGTGAGTTCTTATTCCGGTTATTAGCCTAGATTACTATGTGATGCTCGCAGCAAACAAGTATAGACTGGGCCGTCTGAATTGGAACAAGACATTTCATGTTTGTTTGTTTGAAAATGGTGTGGTGGTGCTACCCGTAGGTAGGCTAAAATGCGGATTTGCCACCCTCGGGTGGGCTTAGAAAACATGATTTTGCCACTATCTAGTGGGCTTAAAACAAGCGTTCAATGAATTGTCCCAATCCAAATAACCCAACCTTCACCCACAGGCATTCAAGGCAGTTATAGCACATAAGCAGTTAGCCTCATGGTAAGCATGCTATCATGGCAGCACTCACACGCATGCAAGGATGCTAAAGCATAAAAACTCACCGAGTACTCCAAGCCAAAACAAAAGCTGATTAGAAATCATGCATGATCCTAAGCATACTGAAATGTCTAATGCAACACATGCATAAATGCAATTATAGCAGGCTCGGCTATTCTAAATATGGCACGTGAGATGCAACAGCTATCATATATTCAACTTGGAATTGAAATACAGATGCAGTTTGTATGATGCGCCGAGCCCGGTACGTGCAATACAGATGAATGATGCAAACATGCTGTCATACTGTATGCTAATTGAAATATGCCCTATATCTAACCATTCAAAGCGGGTAAATAAAAGGGAGAAAGAAATGGGGGTTGGAAGACATACATCACACTCACACACCCTTATTACATTTATGCCCTCGCGTAGAGGGTCCGAATAAATATACAGTCCGAATAAAATAATATACAATCCGAATAAATACAGATTTCTAATTAATTGACAAATTAACTAAGAAAGCTGTAAACTGGCGCGCAGGCCAGGGGCTGCCTTGCTATGATGAATAGTGTATGCTGGGCTGCCTGGCACGGAAATCCACTGGGATGCCCCAATTAGCCTCTGTTTGCATTGTTGCTCGAAATGCGCGCCGGACTCCGAAAAGTTGTTGATACTCGATTTTGCTGTAACAGAGAGCAGGAAAAGGGCACAGCAGTGTATTTCACAAATATATGCATGCCTCGATCCTCGTGCCACCAATCACGCATATCGATGCATGATGGCCGAGGAGCCGAATTGCACAACTCAATATCAAATGAATGCAGATGAATGCTACAACAAAAACCTAACTCCATCATGGGTAATCCGGAGTGTCGGTAACTGGGGAATTGAGACACACTCCGTCACTCGGAGTACGGAATGTACCTCGTTTCCCGTGCGATATGCATGATATGCATGAAATGCAACTAATATACAACCTAGCATGCGCAATGCCATGAAAATGAGATGAAAATAAGATGCCTCGAAACGCGTGCCCACAGGCGCACAAACCGAGGCGATGATGAAAGAATGAAAATCGAATAAAACCGAAGTGCCTCGAAACGCGTGCCCACAGGCGCGCAAATTGAGGCGATGATGAAAGATGAAAATCGGATAAAACCGAAGTGCCTCGAAACGCGTGCCCACAGGCGCGCAAATCGAGGCGATGATGAAAGATAAAAATCGGATAAAACCGAAGTGTCTCGAAACACGTGCCCACAGGCGCGCAAATCGAGGCGATGATGAGAGAATGAAAATCGGATAAAACCGAAGTGCCTCGAAACGCGTGCCCACAGGCGCGCAAATCGAGGCGATAAGGAAAGATGAAAATCGGATAAAACCGAAGTGCCTCGAAACGCGTGCCCACAGGCGCGCAAATCGAGGCGATGATGAAAGATGAAAATCGGATAAAACCGAAGTGCCTCGAAACGCGTGCCCACAGGCGCGCAAATCGAGGCGATGATGAAAGATGAAAATCGGATAAAACCGAAGTGTCTCGAAACCCGTGCCCACAGGCGCGCAAATCGAGGCGATGATGAAATGCAATGAAATGACACACGGAAAGCCGCGATGGACTTACACCAACATGGGAGAGCCTCAGCTCACTCACATAGGAGGCCGTCGGATAAAAATGAAGGTGCCTCGAAATGCGTACCCGCGGGCACGCAAACCGAGGCAAAGCATTAAGGCGCAAAATGACATGCAAACATGCAACATGGAATTTCAGCAGCTACAAGAGGGGGAAAACAGCCCCGAAACACAACCAAAGCACACCCAAAGCGAGAAACGGTCCCGAAATGCGATAATATGCACCCGAAATGGCCTATAGCCATGCTATACATGGAAAAAATGATCATGGCAGAAAGGACAGTAGCAAGGCAGTCCCAAATACAGCATATTTCAGTAACGATCATGGCCAAAAAGGAGACATAGATATGGCAACAAAATCATACAAGATTAATGGCCAAAAGAGCATTACAATGGGAGGTGGTATATACAAACATCAAATGGACGAACTTTCTTCTACAACATGAAAGAGGGCCCAAAAATAAGCATATATGCAGTTTATGGCAGCCTCTAAATCATAAGAAAAACATGCTAGAAATGGAAGGCAAAATGGAGCCACAAAAGGGTATAACATAAGACATGCAATCTATACATCAAATGACCAAACCTTCTTCATGAAACATGTAAAGGGGGTCAAAAAGAGACTAAAACCAGTAGGGGTCGAAGTCCCAAAAACAAACACAAATAGGTCAAAAATTGCATGCAAAAATGGGCACACTTGATGAAATTAGAAGGAAGTGGTAGATAAAAAGGTCAAATGAAGTTGAGCTCCTCTACAATGTTGTAGAGGGGCTCAAAATAAGCAAGAAAGCATTAGGGGTCGGACCCCTAAAAACCAACACAAATAGGTCAATTTTAGCATGCAAAAATGTGACAAACTTGGTGAATATTGAAGGAACTAGTATATAGAAATACCAAATGAAGTTGAGCCCTTCTACAATGTTGTAGAGGGACTCAAAATGAGCACAAAAGCAGTAGGGGTCGGAGCCCCAATTCTCAACCAATTAGAGTATAAAAAAAGATCAAGAAAAAGCCCTAAAAGTTGGTTTTGAATACTTACCCTTGAAGACTTGTCTTTCTTTGCTTTTTGGCTTTGATTTGTAGCTTCTCAACCTCTGAAATTCACTTCCTAGCTGCTGGAATCGAAGTTGGAATGGTGAGGCTAGGTGTTGGTGAAGAAATCAAGCAAGACTTGAAGCTTTTTTGAAGGTTTTGGCTATGGAGATTAGGGTTTTTGCCTAAGTGTTCTTGAAGACAAATTTTGTAACCTTGAGAAAGGAGCTCTTGGTTCCTTTAAATAGGCACAAAAGGGGTGTAAAAGGGGAGGGAAAAGCACCCAAGCTTTCCCTCCCAAAATATCCCCCGGATGGGGTGATATTTCAGGAAAAATATCCGGACAGCTGGAACAGGCTGGAAAGCAAGAATCTGGCCGGCCAGGTGGTTTTCTTCAAGGTGGCCGGCCAGCCACCCCACCTGGTCAGCCAGCCACCCACCATGGCCGGCCGGCCACCACCAAAAAATGAACAAAAGATTTTCTGGCCGACCAGTATAGAAAGGTGTCCTCCCAAGTGTGTAGAATAAGGCCCCAAGGTTGAAATCTGGCAACTCAGAAGCAGGAGTCACAACATAGAACTTGAAGAAGAGGCCCAAAAATGAACTTCACAATTTCTGGCCGACCATATACCCTTGGTGTCCTCCCAGATGTGTGGAACAAGGTTCCAAGGTTGGAATTTGGCAACACTGAAGCAGGAGCCACAACATAGAGCTTGAAGGAGAGGCCCAAAAATGAAAATCAAAATTGCTGGCCGACCATGCTTGTTTAGGGTCCTCCCATGTTCCCTCATCACAAATATGTAACTTTGGCTGGAAGAAAATACCCCCAAGGTGTTCAACATTGGCCCGGAAGTGAGAAAAACGGGCTCCGGAGGAGCGAAACTGGTTATCTGGGATAATTGCTGGCCTCCCACCCCCCAGTGATCTTCCTGGTGTTGAAACAGAGGTACCTGCCAAGTTTGAACAAAAACCAATGAGAAATGAACGTTCGGGGCCAAAACCGAGCAATTCGGGATCCCGAAAATGGGCTGCAGGTGCCGGAAGTGGCATACGGCAGCGAAGTGGATATCTGCAACTCCAGTGTCCCTCGGAATGACAAAACAGAGGTTCCTGCCAAAAATCAGAGAAAACTGATGCAAAATGAATGCTCGGGGCCCAAACCGTGCGATTCGGGGTCCCGAAAATCGGCTACAGGCACCGGAAGTGGCATACGGCCACGAAGTGGGCATCAGGGGCTGCAGTGTTCCTCGGAACTATAAAACAGAGGTGCAAGCCAAAAACTGGAGAACTCGAAGATGGTTGGGCGGTCCCGAGCCGAGGCACACGGCCTGACGATCCCGAAAACCGGGAACCGGGCTCCGAAATGGGCAAAATGGCCTACGGCCACGAAAAGTAGCTCACGGCCACCGGGAGATAATCTACGGGACCACTCCCTTCCCTCAGGAAAGAAAGCAGAGAAAAACCGAGCCTGGTTCGCAAACCGAGACAAGGCACGAAAGAGAATTCGGAAGTCCAGAGGCAGGGCGCGCGGCCACGACTCTGAGACTTCTGAACGAGCACAGTATGCAACATCACCGAGCGCTCAATCGGTGACGTCTGAGTCTTAAGGTCGGTCAAAAATGGGGTGTCTACACCGGTGCATGCAAGACAGATGAATGGATGCACGCATGCAAGCATAAGGATGCTAATTGAAACATGCCCTAAAACTAACCATCGAAAGCTAGTAAATAAAAGGGAGAAAGAAATGGGGGTTGAGAGACATGCATCACATACACGCACACTTATTACAACTGTTGGCCCTCTCGACGGAGGGTCCGAATAGAAAGCTAACTAGCTAATCTAAGCTAATTAAACTAGTTATTACAAGTAAACTAATTAACTAATTCTAGATAATTAAATATTACAATCCAAATTGCAACAAAGAGCTAATTGCATTGACTACTCAACTACAAAACCAAAGCATTAGCTAGCTAAGTAAAGCAGTAAAAGAAGAGGTCCTCAGGGCGAGAAGTGCATGCATGCACGGTCACCTCATTCGGAAATCCATCACGATGCCCCAACTTGCCTCTGTTTGCATTTGTTCTCAAAACACTGCACAAAGCTCCAGATAGCTTCTACTCCATCATGGGAACCTCCAGGAGCATTGCTGACCACTTATTGGTGGTGTAGACCACTTTTAGACCACTTCCACTTGCTGCAGACCAGAAAAAGTGGTCGGCCAGCTTACTTTTCTGGTCTGCCGACTAGAAAATTCTGCACAACTCTAGTTTGCTGCAACAAAGAACAAGAAGGGGCATGGTAGTGTATTTGCAAGATATGTGTGCACAACCACCCTTCCTATCATTTCTTAAGCTCAAGGGAGTGTAGTTCTCGACTCTCGAGCCACCAACCGAGCATTGCAATGCATGATGGCCGAGAAGCAAAGTTTGCACAATTCAATTTCAATGAATGCACAAACAACATATAAGAGCCTTGACCTCTATCATGCATGATCAAGAGGGTCAACGATTGAGAAATGAGGCATGTTTCATCACTTCGAGTATGAAACGTCCCTTGTTTCTCGTGTTTGGATTGACACCCTATCCAAACACAATGCAATGAAACATGAGCATGCCAAACACAATGCAAACTACATGAGCATGTAACAACATAATGCAATGCAACAAGCATGAAACAACATAATGCAATGCAACAAGCATGCAAACGACATGAAAACACAACGCAATGCAACAACATGACAACATGCATACAACATGCTATTTTACCAATGCTAGGATGGCATGCACAAAATTCTATCATGCAAACAATGAATGCATGGCAAGCTTAGAGGCTAAGGCATCAAAGCTAGTGAAGGGCACCTCACAAGGGGCATGCAAAACAATGCTCAATGGACTTAAACCGAATATGAACAGACCTCAATCATACCCAAAACAGTGGCCAAAATGCTATGAAATGCTAGCATGAAAGCAAGAAAATGCATGCACATGCATTGGCCCATCAACTAGGCATGAGAGCACAACTCTCAAATATGATTAAGGAGTGACAAACATGGAAGTGTGACAATACTATATGCTCTGAAATGAAGTATGAAATGATGCCAAATCATTCAAACAACATAAGCATGGCATGCTAGGAGGCTCAAAGCTTGAAACTAACATAGACACTTGCACTATAGCTATGCAAAACATGAACCAAAAGGCCAAGACAACCCAATACAGTCCTAGGGCATACCAAAACAATGACAAAACATGTATGGACTAAAGCTAAAACAAGATAGCATGATGGGCATGAAGCATGAAGTATGCAAGGCCAATGAGGAAGGTTATACTACACCTACCAAAACCAAGCATGAGATGAGTTTACCAATAAAAATCAGAGTTATGGCATGTCAAATTAACACCAAAAATGGGCAAATACCATGTCAACACATGCTAGAATAACAAGCTCACTCACTAGACATGCAAGGCTAGTAAAGAGGACTTACACTACAAGTATAAGAACCAAATGAGGGATGCTCTAACCGACCAAAAACAGAGTTGTATCATGGCGAAATAAGACCCAAAACACATTGAAAAGGTGGCCCAAAAGCCTAGGCAAGATGGCATGCATAATGGCTCATATTGTCACGACCCCAAACCTGCCCCTAAAAGTTTGGGTATGACCACCTCAGAAACAAACATAAAATCTGGTATGTATAACATATGGGGCCTGAACGGAAGCATTAACAACACAGAATAACATCCATTGAGCTAATACTAACATGCCAGGATCATACACTTGACGTCAGGTAATGCATCATCTAATAAACACACACACACAACTATATAGATATAAATATATATATATATAGACCCATCCCCGAGTCTGGGAATGTAACCAAACTAGGTTAGGAGAAGTTAATAATGTTTTACAATATCCGACGAGAGGCTCAGTACACGAAGCCAAAAGCTCTGCAAGGATTCTACCAAATGGATGAGCTTCGTCTAGGGTTTGGTTGTGGTGCGAAGGCAAAAGACAGTGGTCCAAGTTGGACAAGGACCGACCTCCATATGGAGTACCTACAGAACAAACATAACACAAAGTGAGCGAAGCTCAATGAATAATAATACTTAAATAACGTAATGAATAAACTTGAACTATAACGTATATAAGGATAGAGGTTACATGGTTAATCTTTTCCTGTAACTATTTCCAAAACAACCTTGGGCCCAGTCTTCAAACGGAGTGGCTTTAAGCCCAGAATACAGAACGGCCTTAGGCCTGACAGATTTTGCAGATTGGCCATAGGCCCAACAAATATCACAAATTGGCCATAGGCCCAGATGTCACAGATTGGCCATAGGCCCAGGTTTCACAGAACGGCCGTAGGCCTCACAGATTTCACAGAACAGCCATAGGCCTCACAGATTTCACAGAACGGCCATAGGCCTCACAGATCGGCTTTAAGTCTAGAATACTAACAAATTGGCTTTAAGCGCAGTTCATATATGTATTGACTCAAGAGGTGTCTCGCATGGATTCTAGAGGTGACTCACACTGTAGCACTTAGTTCCGTATAGCACTTTGTTCCATACCAGAAAACAATAGGTCTTATAGATTATACAGAATGGTCGTAAGCCTAACAGAATATACAGAACGGCCGTAGGCCTAACAGATCATACAGAACGGCCGTATGCCCAGATATCATCGGAACAGTTTAGTCTCAGAGTTATCCAGAGGCACACAGATTCTTGCAATCATTTACATGAGTTAACATAGTTAATTTGCGTTTAACAGAGTGCTACTGATAATTGTTAGCAAAAGGTAAGCGTATTTTGCAGATTGGACAGAGTTGTCCACACTTGGTGGCTCATAACAGAACGGCCTCAAGCCCATTAGTAGCAAAATAGAATGATCTTATATTCACATAGAAACCATTATTCAAGGATGAACATAAGTTCCCTTTATTCATTAAGAAACGACGTATTTCACTTATGGAGAATAGAATGTTAATATTACCTATTAACAGTAAACCAAATCAATGTCACCGTTTCATCGTGTTCGTCAATTCAGTCAAAGGCAACATTCGTAGTATATGTCATTCTCGACAATCATATGTAAACTATAAGTAGAAGAAGTAAATATAGCATATCATTACACTACTATTACTCACAGTGCGATGGCGAAGCGATGGTTTCCCCCGGATTGTGACCTACACACATGCACAATTCACAAATTAATTTACAGATTAATTCTTTCTCCTTTTTAAATCATTCTCCGATTCGTTTCATTTCAACGAATTTATAAACATTGAAGAGGCATCAAATACAGATTTTAATAACACCAGAGGGCTAAATAGATAAAACAGAGCAGACAAAATTTCCTAGCATGGGCTGCACGTGCGACTGTGAGCCCCGCACGTGTGGCAGTGGTTCCTGCACGTGCGGCAGTGAAGCCCCGCACGTGCTTTTTTTCCGCACGTACGACTGTGAGCCCCACACTTACGGTAGTGCTTCCCATACGTGCGGCTGTGAGCCCCGCACGTGTGGTGATTCTGCCCTGTTTGTGCAGTCCGAAATGAAGCCAAAAAGTTCAACAAAGTAATTACACCACAAGGCACAAAATCAAGAAATTTAACACAATATGATGATATAACATTGTACTAACATAAATCACAACTCTCAATTAAGGCTTTACTCTCCTTCAATTCACATACACAACTCATTTGATCTTCAATTATATATATATATATATGTCATCTCATTCTATAGATGAGCTCAACATGCAACACCAACAAGATAAGGTCTAATTTCTTTCAGTAAAGCTCAACTCAACTCAACATAAACAAATAACAAGAACACCTTCCCAATTAGGCAATTATCACATGTACAACTTCACTCACAAACCCTAGTTTACATGAACACAAATTGAAATTCAATTCAAATCAGTTAGAGAGGTTCTTAGGAATGGATTAACCCTACCTTACACTGAAATCTTCACAACACCTCTCAATTCTCCAACTCTTCCTTGTTGATCTTTTTCCTCTCTATACTCTTTCCCTCTGTGGGAATGTTTCCTAAGTGATAGAATTGCTAAATCAGAAGTTTTAAGGGTCAGATATAAGGTTTGGCCAAAAATTAATCAATTTAATCATTTCAAATTAAAATTTCACAAACAATCATATTATGGCCTAAAAATTATGCGGATCATAAATATAAAATTAATTTCAGATAATTACGTCTCTAAGGCTTCCAATTCCTGATCCAAACATTACGGTTGTAACAGATACTCCTTTTTTTAGACAGGTAAGAATCTATAACCATAAGATTCACTTAATTAAACCCAATTTCACATAAAATTTCACAATAAACATTTAAATTCATAGAATAGGGGACCGAGAGTATACCAAAAACACATATGAGGGTCGGGTTATTACACATATTTAAGACATAAAGAACCAACCCCCCAAAGCATTGAATGAATGAAAGATGTGAAGGCATGACGACACTACATGCACTGAAATCATATATCAAATGATTCCAAAACATGCAAATAGCCCAAGCAATGCATGCTAGTGGCTTGGAAACTCAAAGCTAGTGAACTAGAATACACTATGGCTATACAAAGCATGGCATGCATGACCAAAACAACATCAAACAGAGCTTAAGCATGGTAAAACATGAGGAAAAGCCTCCTGGAGTAGAGCCAAAAGCATGCTAGAATGATGGTCTAAAGCATGATGCATGTTAGGCTAGATGAGTGGAATTGCACTACAAGTGCAAGGAGCATGCAAGAGGTGATTAAACCAACCCAAAACAGAGTTATACCATGGCAAAACAACACCTAAAACATGCTGAGATAGAACCAAAACATGCTAGAAAGACATGCTACCTTGAAAAGCTTCAAGTAGGATTACACTACACATACAAGAAGCATGCAAGGGTTGACCAAGACAACCAAAAACAGAGTCAAGGCAGGTCTGAAAGGTCACAAAAAAGTGCTCAAACAAAGCTTCAAGAAGATAGAGCTACATGCTCCTTTCATGAGCCATCAATACAAGCATACAAGAGAAGACGAGAGGGGCCAACCCCCACCCATTTGGGGCCTCAAAACCAAGTTTCCACCACTGAAATTCCTCTGGAATTCAGTGGTGAAGAGGCCAAACAAAGGCTAAAACAAAATCCTAAAATGATGGCTCAAAAGCCTAACAAATAGTGCATGCAAGGGAGTAGACCACCCCAACACCAAAGAAGCCTCAAACAGACATGTTAAGCACTTAAAATTAGAACTTTTTTTAGTTTAAAGTTAGGCCTAAAACATCATGCAAATGGAGCCAAAAGCTTAATCAAAACAAAGCTTTAAAGGGGTTAGAGACTTACCCTTGTAGAACAACTTCAAAGCTGCAACTCCAGCAGCTTTTCTAAGATAAAACCAATCCAAAAACACCAAAACCAGCTTCTAGGTGCCTCCGCTCCAAGAGTGTGGTGTTTCACTATGTGTTTGTGTGCAAAAGTGTGAATAAACTACACTTTCAAGCACAAATATGAGACAAAGGAGGAATATAGAGATAGAAGTGTATGTATCTTTCTCTAAGCAAAATTCTGAACCTGGAGAAGGGAGAGAGGGCCTCCCTTTTATAGAAGACCAAGCCTCAAGCTTGTTAAATAAGCTTGAAGCTAGATGCAATCCCTCCATGCACATGTATGGAGGATGCTTTCTGTGCTCACTAGCTATCACAGCTAGCAAGAAAATATCTGTAGGAAACTACAGTAAAGCTGCCGACCACTTGAAGTGGTCGGCCAGCTACTTGCACTGGTCGGCCGACCAGCACAAGTGGTCTGCAAGGAGACCAAGTGGTCGGCAAGGGGGGAGAGGTGGTCTGCACCAAGAAAGCAAGGTGGTGGCATGGCTGCCGACCACTTTTGGTGGTCCAAAGACCATCAAGACCAGTTGGCCGACCAGAAAATTGGCTGGTAGGCAGGAAAAATGGTTTTTAGGGAGAGAAACTAGTCTTCAACCCTTATTCCACTCTCCAAGCAAGGAAAACAAGGTTTGTGCCAAAAACAAACCAAAAAGGATGCAAGACAAGAGTCCGCGGGTCAAGGCACGCAGCCGAAAACCTCGAAAACTAGTCTACGGGCACCAAAAGTGGTCTACGGGAGGGAAAAGTGGTCTACTACCACAAAAAGTGGTCTACAAGACCTCTGTGTCCCTCTAGACCAAGGCAACAAGACATGGTCCGAAAACCAGTCCAAGAGGAGAACGTTAAGCAATCCCGAAACAAGGCGCGCGGCCAAAGCCTCCGGAAACTAGAAACTAGCCTACGAGAGGGAAAAGTGGTCTATGACCACAAAAAGTGGTCTACAGACCTCTCTCTTCCTCCAGGGAAGGTCAACAAGGCTTGGTCCACAAACCAAGCCAAAACACAAAGAGTTCAGAGGCCCGGAGGCAAGGCACTCAGTCGAAAACTCCGGAAACTCGAAATGAGCAGAAACATGCACTATCACCGAGCGCTCAATCAATGACGTCTGAGTCTTAAGGTTGGTCAAAAATGGGGTGTCTACAGTTGCCCCTCTTTGACAGAACTTGAAAGTCAAGAAGTGACGGGAGTGAATGTCAAAGCCCAGAGACGACCCATTTTTGACAAGACCAAAGACTTAGACAAACAGGCAAGATAACAAAGAGATGCGCCCGTAGGCAGGGGCAAAATGCAAATGACATGCACAATGCCGAACATAACTTATGATCATGCAAAGAGAGCTATGATGAAGCAATTATGCAAAATAAATGCAACATTTTAAGCGAATGCTAGGTGAGCAAGTAAACACGAACCAAACTACATCTCATGCAGAAAGGATGTAAGAAAATTATACAATTCTCACTGTGTCTCACGCAGAGAAGGCTAAAAGCAACTACCGAGAACACCCAGAGTCTCAAACGAAACACCTCCCGGCGTATCAAACGCAAAAGAAGAAAGACATCCAAACGCGTGTCAAATGCGAGTGGAGAAGGGTAACAGTCAAACTAAACCGGAACATTTCTTGAATGAACCGTACATACAATATCGTGCCTACACAAGGAAGAGATTTAATGGGTACAATATAGTAGAAACACATGATCAACGCTATATCAAGATATAATTTCAATACAATATAAACGTGTGCACATATGATGCCGATGGAAAGGTGCATAGCAATGCAAGTGAAAAGTGCACAACAATGCAACTGAAATGTGCATAATAATGCAGGTGGAAAGTGCATAACAATGCAGGTGGAACGATGCATAACAATGCAAGTAAAATGTGCGTGACAATGCAAATGGAGAGGGTGCATAACAATGCAACCGAAGCGCGCATAACAATACAAGCAAAACGTGTGTGACAACGCAAGTGGAGAGGGTGCATAACAATGCAACCGAAGTGCGCATAACAATGCAAGCAAAATGTGCATGACAAAGCAAATAGTGTGTGCATGACAATGCAAGCGAAATGTACATAACAATGTGGGAAAAGTGTGCATAACAATGCGAGAGAAGGGTGCATAAAAATGCGAGAGAAGTGTGCATAAAAATGTGAGAGAAGTGTGCATAACAATGCGAGAAAATTGTGCATAACAATGCGAGAGAAATGTGCATAACAATGTGAGAAAAGTGTAACTTCAATAATATGTTTGAAGCAAAATCCCAAATAAGGAAATGCAAGCCTTAACGAGACCAATTTAACCGGAACCTCCGATTTACCGCTCGGAGGGGTCACAATGTACTCAAAAAGGATACACCTTGCTCTTGACAAGTGATGATGAGCCACACATCGAAGACTTGAATTGAAGTTCCCGCAGGGACATTTTGAGCCGAAAAGTATACTTTTCTTGCACTTTCTCGAGGGCCGAGGACTCCAATCATCACAAAAACACACAGGGAGGACAATGGGGCCCTGAAGACCACCCAGGAGTGCTGCCGACCACCTAGAACAGTTGCTGACCAGTTGTTGACCACCTAAGTGGTCAGCCAGCTAGAAAAACTGGTCGACCGACCAGTTTAGCAAAATAGGGGCAGCTTAGTCTTTTGAGGTTCGGCCCTTTAAGTACACAACTTCAAAACACTTTTGCTCACAACTTCAAGGCCGAAATACACTCTTTTTTGCTCCTAGGTATTTTTCTCTCTCAGATTCGCACTTTATACGCGTATTCCAATGCCCCTGCGAAGTTGATTTGCGAAAAACTTTCGATTCTCTTCGTTTTGAACTGATCAGAATTTCTTTTTGGAGCTTCTTTCTCCATTTTCACATTTGAGGTATGTTCCTCTCGAAGTTTAGCACCTTTTCTCGAGCTTTGACTTTCTTTGACTTTTTCTCTTCCAGAGAGTTGACTTTTTTTTGACTTTTTTGCAATTTTGGCTCATTTCGCTCATTTTGTACCTTTTTTCAGATGGCTAACGATATTCCCCATGACGGAGGTTCTCCGAGAGTAGAGGACGAGCCTGATATTATGCCACTGCCACCTAGGATGCGGCCTTTCGACTCGGAAAGGTACCACCCTCAGGAGCATATCCTACCTCTGAGCACCTTTTATCATTTCACAGATTTCGCGCGACGAGCACCCGCAAACTTGCTGCTATGGGAGCTGAAGTCCCACTTATCTCATCACGCGCGAGAGGTGCGTACTTCACTTTTACATTTTCTGCGATGTATTTTGCATTTCTTGCACACTTTATGCTTTCGCTATGTATTATATCTGCTCGTTCTAAACACATTTACATACACATTACTTCTGCTCATCTCGAACACAACTCACACACAGCATCCTGCTTATTCGACACGCAGCTCATACATAACACTCTGCTCGCTTGGCGTACATCTCACAACACAATATTCTGTTCATTTGGCACACAGCTCATATACAACACTCTGTTAATTTGGCACACAGCTCACAACACAGTATTCTGTTCATTTGGCACGCAGCTTATAAAATAGCACTCTATTAATTTGGCACGCAGCTCACAACATAACACTCTGTTAATTTGGCAAGCAGCTCATAACATAGCACTCTGTTAATTTGGGCACTTAGCTCACAACATAGTATTCTATTCATTTGGGCACACAGCTCATAACATTACACTCTGTTAATTTGGCACGCAGCTCACAACACAGTATTCTGTTCATTGGGCACACCGCTCAAAACACAACACTCTGTTCATTGGCTACATAGCTTAAAACACAGCTTAAAACACAGCATTCTGTTTATTGGCACGCAGCTCATACACAGCACTCTGTTCATTAGGCACACAGCTTAAAACACAGCATTTTGTTCATTAGCACGCAGCTCAAAACACAACACTCTGTTCATTGGGCACATAGCTCAAAACACAACACTCTGTTCGTTGGGTAGACAGCTCAAAACACAGTATTCTATTCATTTGGCACACAGCTCACAACACAATATTCTGTTCATTTGGACACACAGCTCACAACACAACACTCTGTTCATTAGGCACACAGCTCAAAACACAGCATTATATTCATTTGGCACATAGCTCATAACACAACACTCTGTTCATTAGGCACACAGCTCAAAACACAACACTCTGTACATTGGGCACACAGCTCAAACACAACACTCTGTTCATTAGGCACACAGCTCAAACACAACACTCTGTTCATTGGGCACACAGCTCAAAACATAACATTCTGCTCATTTGGGCACATAGCTCATATACAACACTCTGTTCATTGGGTACACAACTCAAAACACGACACTCTGTTCATTGGGCACACAACTCTCAATACATCATTCTGCTCATTTGGGCACACAGCTCTCACACTGCATTCTGTTCATTCTGAAACTGAATGCATCTATTCATTCTAAACACAGGTATCTTTCCATTCCACCCGGGGGTACGGATCGATCATCGCAAGGGAGTGGTATATGGAGCTCCCAAACGTTGTTCGACATATCGTTGATAAGGCAGGGTTTGGCCCTTTTTGCACAGGGTAGTCGTGTCTTCAGGCGAGCAGGACCCTCACGGGTGCACTTGTAGAGAGATGGTGGGACACCACCAACTCTTTCTATTTCTCTGCTACCGGGGACATGACGATGACCCTGTACGACTTTTCGATGTTGACGAGCCTCGACGTGGGAGGCTGGCCGATCCCATAGGATTTTGATATGGGCGAGTGGGAGGCAACTTGGACTTATCTGCTCGGAGCCCATCCGCCGGTCTACAGATTATCATGCATGATCAGGTACACCTGGCTTACAGAGCAGTACAGGGGGACTACCCCCGAGACTATTGAGGCCATCGAGCAGTATGCCTAGGGATTTCTGATGTTCCTTCTCGAGACCACACTATTCTCCGACAGGGCAAAACACAGTCGGGCTATATCTTCTCAATGCTCTAGTAGACCTATCCCAAGTCCGGCACTTTGATTGGGGCAGCGCTGGCCTTGCTACCCTTTACTGCTACATGAACGCGACCCACCGTGGGCGCAGGGGCATAATAGGTGGCTACTAGAGAGCCTGGGAGGTACATTCTACCCTCTTGATTTACATTCCTATTTTTCAATATCTGTACACTGCACACTGCACACATTGCACACATTACATTCTGTACCCTGCATTCTGCACTCAGCATTCTGCATTTTTTGTATATTCTATATTCTCATTACCACTGTCTTGCCTTTCACGGCTGTGGGTTTGCACCTACTTCCCGACGCTCGTCCCTGATCCAGAGGTGGAGGCACCACTCGATGTGCCATACTCGCGTAGATTCGAGGGTCGGTGCCGGCCTAGGCTCGGGAGACATTGCCATATCTCCGGTAGTATTTTGACACAGTGCGTGCGACCGAGGTAATCCAAAACTCTTAGTTCTTCATGTTTTCAGCTTTGATTCATCTTGCATATTTATGACAACTGATCAATTCATGCATTTGTTATCTGCAGATCACTTGGCAGCCTTGGATTGCTATGCCAGGGTATTCTCAGTTCTAGTTCGCTAGGACATGGGGCGCCTTCCGGTACAGGATTTTGTTTGAGGGACCAGTCAGCAGAGCCTGGTTTCTTGGGGAGCGCTTCATGTGCCAGACGATAGGTAATCCTGCTCAGGATATCCCTTCACCGCCTCTACTAGACATGCGGTCCATAGAGAGTCTCACTCCACAGGAGGTAGACGACCTCATACAGGTCTTTCCTAGAGCAGGGGAAGTACACGACGTACCTCCATACATACCTGATGCCCCCACTGACAAGTGTCCATACCCCCACGAGGAGAGCTGCTGATATGCCATCGTTGAGCTACGCTCGAGCTGCAGACATTCCTTCGACTAGTAGGGCCAGCACTCCGAGAGGTAGGAGTAGGGGGATGCCCCCCACTAGGCAGTGTGCTGGATGGCCAGATCCTCCAACCGAGCTGACAGGTTGGCGGTATAGGACACCATACCAGATTTTGCTAGAGCCTCCACTGCCGGATCATCGATACGTCAGTGACCCTGACTCACCACCGGTATGCTCCACAATTTTCATTTATCATTCAGATATTTTGACATTCATTCATTCACTGATGACTTGAACTTGCATCTGCAGCCTCCTAGAGGATATACTGAGGGGTTGCTCAAGGTGGTGGCCTCACTCGAGAGTATGGTCTTGTGGAGGGAGACGTTGTTATACGCCTCTGGCTTTCTGATACTTTTCAATTTCCTTGCATTTATCATACTTCTGATGATATACCAAAACTGAACATTTCACTACACTGATTCACTGCATGTGTAGAGCACATTTGACACATCACATTTACATACTATATCTGCATGCACACATTCTATGCACCATACTTGCATCTACATCTGATATACATACTCTGGCTGATGTATTCAAAACTGCCTTTTCAGGTCACACCACTACAGGCCGGGCCACCCGGGTTTTCTCGAGCTGCTAGGAGAGAGGTCTCAACACGCGGCTGAGGGAGGCGTAGAGCGCCTGTTAGACATGACGACGAGTCCAACGAGGAGGAGGAGTCAGCACACCTTTAGTTAGAGACATCTGCAGGCAGAGATGACAACTCCGGTTTCAGTTCTGAGGACGGAGATGACGCCGAGGAGAATTCCAAGGATGGCTGCTCCGATTCAGATGGTGGTGCCGGCAGTGGTGGTGCTGTAATAACGCGACCCTCATATGTGATTCTGATATATTCTCAGTCCCTTACTCTGTGCTTTCAAATGCTTACAATGAAAGTTTATGAGAAATTAAGGTTGATTAAGTGAATCCTATGATTATGGATACCTATCTGTTTAATAAGAAAAGTATCTATCACGATTAGAATGTTGAATAAGAAATTGAGGGCCTTAGAGACTTAATAATCCGAAATTGATTTTATATTTGAAATTAGCATAATTTTTAAGTAATAACAAGAATTTTTGTAAGAATTTGATTTGGAATGATTAAATTGATTGAATTTTGTCCTTATTCACTTATATATATATATATATATATTAGATGCCCTAGGCTTTTGACTTAGGACCTTGGACTCAAAATACTTCTGAGAGGGTTAGGAAAGGAGAACTAGAGAGGAAGACCTTCAAGGAAGGAATTGGGAAGGAAATTAAGAGGGCTATAGACATTTTGAAGTTCAAGGATGTACTCCGAGAGGAACTAGCACGTCGTCACAACACTGTGAGTAGTAGTACTGTCATAGTACGCTTTACTTATAGCTAATGATTATCATTAACATTTTGTTCTCACATGTCAATTATGTAACTTATATGAATGATTCAAAGAATGTGAATGAATGATGGAAAGGATGTGGATACGTTCATATGACTCTGAAATTCTGTAAGACTCTAAAACTAGTCTACTCTGATGACATTTGGTCCTATGGCCAATCTGTATTTTTTGGTATGAAACAAAGTGCTATATAGAACTAAGTGCTACAATGTGAGTCACCTCTAGAATCCATGCGAGGCACCTCTTGAGTTCATACATCCATGAAAAGGACTCAATGCCAATCTATTTAAGGGCTTAATGCCAATCTGTTTAAGGGCTTAATGCCAATCTGTTTAAGGGCTTAATGCCACTCTATTCAAGGGCTTAAAACCATTCTGATTAAGAAAAAAAAAACTAGGCCTAAGGCTGTTCTGAAATTAATACAGAAGCAGATTAACCACATGATCTCTGCATTTACATACGTATTGATTTGTATTATAATTTAAGTTGAGCATCGACTTATTTAAGTACTATTATTCACTGAGCCTGGCTCACTCTGTGTTATGTCTGCTGCTGTCGGTAATCAACCGGGAGGTTAGTCCTAACCCATGACGCCCGTCCTCTTTTGTCAACCACTATGTGTTCAGACCCTATATGAAGCCACTTATATTTTTGTGAAGTCTTGTTAAGATGTTGGCTCGTATTTAAATTTTTTGTCTAAGCGTGAATGTATATAACCTCCTTAACTCTAATGTTTTTGCTATACGCCCAATCATAGGACTAGGTCTATATATGTGTACGTATATAACTGATACTCAGGTGCATATTTTTGTATACTATTTATCTGTTATGACGTTGTGATCCTGGCATAGTAGTGGTAGCTCAATGGAGATTGTTTTCTATTATTTTATGGTTAATGCTTCCACTCAGGCCCCATATATTATGTGAATCAGATTAACTGAGTAGGTCATGCCCAAACTTCTAGGGGCGAGTTTGGGGTGTGACAGGTGCAGAGGCTGCTCAGCCGGAGAGGGTGGAGAGAGCCTCTCAATCTTGAACCCAATAACACTGATTCAGATGTTTTGCTTTTGTTTCTTTTTACTAGTAGTTGTAGCACATTGTACAGCGTTAGGCAGTTTTATTTTCCTTAAAACTTGTACCCTGTTGTAAAATGTTGTAAAAAGAAACCATGATGAAATGAAAACAGCTTTTTATTCAAAAGTGTTGTATTTGTATTCTAAGCATCGCATCGCATCATTTTGCGCAAAAATGAGATTAATTGAAATTGAACATCGTGTATTACCAAGTCAAGTAGTGAACCAACGCAACAAACTAAACAACTTAACTCAATAAACAACAATAAGACCTTAACAAGTTTACAACTCAATAATCAAGGAGCAACAACTCGATAAGCAAAGAGCAACAATTCGATAAACAAACCACGACAACTCAATAATCAAAGAGCAACAACTCGATAATCAAAGAGTAACAACTCGATAAGAAAAACTCAACAACTCGATAAGCAAATGCACATTGGGCAGACAAAGCAACCGGATGCATCCGAAACAGAAGTAAACTCAGACCTTCAGCACTCTCGGCCCATAGGAAGGCTAGGAACTCTTTTCTAGAGACTAGAAATAGGCTACAAACCACCTTTTTACTCATGGCCGACCACTTTTTTGTTTTGCAAACCAGAAAATGTAGCTGGTCGACCAGAAAAAGTGGTTGGCCGACCAGAAAAAGTGGCCAGCTGACCAGTTATGCTAGGGACCTCCAGATTCTTGCCATATGTCCTCTAAACAGTGCCTTATCCTCCATAAAGGTTCCAGCTTCGTGGTTCCCTCATTCTAACTCAGTTTTTGCACCAAATGGAAGCATTTCTTGTCCAAAATCTCACAAATTAGATTGCTAACTTGGATGGCTCGGAAAAGCTAAATTTTCGGGGCTTCAAAATAAATGCACTATTCACGCTGAGCCGTACCCCACTGTGTTTTCCATTCCTTCATGCCACGGCAAGGTGTTGGAATTCGGTAACTCACGTTTTTTAACTTTGGCAGACAAGAGATGTGTCCCACTTTCAAAGACTTCCAAGTTTTGATGGAATCTCAGCGCGATGAAGAAATCTTGCCCCAATTCTGCTTCAGCCACGTCCAAGACTTAGGACGGATGTGCGGGCTCACTTTACATGACGCGCGGTCATTGATTCGCGACAGAGAGCTGGACATTCCAAGCTTGATTTGTCAGTTTTTCTGATGCTGGTGACCGCAGCGACCATCACTGGCAGGGTTTTCGGCGACATGCACTTTGCTTGTGCATGTTGTCTCATTTCTTGCTTGCCCCAATCTCCAGTGGGTTTAGCGTTCGTTTGATTGAGGTTGCCCAAGGCTTAAAGGATGGCAAGAGCTATATCGCCATGACACTAGCTAAGACACTGATAGGTTTGGATGCTTTCCACCGTCGAGAGATGACTAGATTTGCGGGGAGTCCACTACTACTGCAGGTAATGTTTCCCACCCTATCTCACATATATTTCTTACATCACTCAGCCCTCAGGCTCGGTTTTTCTCTTAAAATCCTTTTCTCACTTTTCTCTCAACGTACACCTCTCTATTCTTTAATCTCTCATTTTTCATCCCTCCCCAGATATGGTTGATGGATAAGTTGAAGGTTGTGGATTCATGCCCAGCATATTCATCTCGCGGCTATTTTTTCCTGCGATGTTTAGTCGATGTCCCTGATGAGGGATGGTGGTGAGAGTGGATGTGCAGTTTGTCTGCTCTCGACATTGCTTGGCACTACCCTTGGCTCAATTTGCCAGCGATGAGCTACAGCATGACTCGCCAGTCCGAGATTCAGTTGATCGGCCTGACACACCATGTCCTTTACTTCTCGTTTCGAATCTAATGCCAATTTGTTCATGATCAGACTTGTCCGGAAGAAGGGATAGAGTACCCTGCTGCATTTCCAGTCCGAGGCGCACAGCTAGCTTGGTATGCCACAGCATGGAGGACGAGAGAGCTTCTGGCCCCCGCTCCCACTTTCAGTTGCACCCTTTCTAATGAGTGCACAGCTTGGCTTGATGAAGAGGCGCAGGTTGGGCCTACTTTGGCATCAGAGGCTTCCACAAGCTCTGGGAGGGGGCGCAGGAACACCTGACTATGCCCCGAATTTATTGCTTTATCAGTACTTTCAAGTTTTCTTTTGAATGTAATAAAAAAGCAACTTCAATTTGTATTCAAGAGTAGGAGAACTCTGTACTGAAATCAATGTAATTAAAGGTTGTGGGTACTGAAAATTTTCCGTTTGGTCCAAAAATGGTCTGAGTCGTAAAGAGATTAATTTGAGCAAAATCAACTTTCATTAAAACTTTTCAAATCCATTTTCAATATGGATCACCACTGGACACACCCGAGATCTATCACTGAGATGTACAACCCTGGATTCAGCAACTAGAAAGTTGTCCCTAGTCTGAATAGCACTGCATTAGAGATCACAACCGAGCTCTTGAATGCAGAATAGACAAAGATGACCAACATGATCACATGGACAAAGTCGATTTGGAAGTGTTTATGGATGGACTTCAGAATGAAGTTGCCTACGTATCCCAAAGATGGGAATCAAGCCTTGCGTAGTTCGGCTTAGGTTCACTCGTGTATTAACTCTCCTTTTACGCTCTAACTTTTGCCAAGGCTGCCCTTTCTGGGTTTTCAACCTTGCGAGCTCAGTTTTTATTATTTCAAATTTTTCATGCTCTAACTTTTGCCTAGGTCACCCTTTTGAGTTTTCCGCCTAGCGACCCACTCAGGGATAGTATTTCTTCAACTTGTCCATATTGATCGGCTGGGAGAACTCAAGGCCATCTAAATCCATCAGAATGACAACTCCACCTAACCAGATAGACTTGATGATGTAAGGGCCAGTCCAATTGGGTCTGAACTTGCCCCTAGGGTCGTGGATGGAGCTCGGTTGTCTTTGAGCATTAGATCTCCCTCTTTTAAATTCCAGGACTTAACCTTCTTGTTGAAAGCTCTAGCAATTCTTCGTTGATAACCCTGGACATGATACAGTGCTTTCAACCTTCTTTCATCAAAGAGCATGAGTTCTTCGAACCTGCTTTGCTGCCAATCTGCCTCAGTTATCTAACACTTAGCCAATACCCGTAATGACGGAACCTTAACTTCGATAGGCAGAACAACCTTCATCCCATAAACCAAGGAATACGGAGTTACCCTAGTAGAAGTTCGAATTGAAGTCTAGTAGCCCCAAAGAGCAAATGGCAGCTTATCCGGCCAGTTCCTGTAGGTTTCCACCATCTTCTGCAGAATGTGCTTAATGTTCTTGTTGGCGGCCTCAACAGCTCCGTTGGTTTGCGGCCGATATGTAGACGACTTATGAAAAGCCACGTTCTTCTCCAACAAGTCGATCACCTCCTTCTTGAAGTGGGAACCATTATCTGAAATAATCTCGTTCGGGACCCCATAACGATAGATGATGTTGTTCCTGATGAACTTAGAGACATGCGATGCCTTCAACACCACGTAAGATTGGGCCTCAACCCACTTCGTGACGTAGTCTATCGCTACCAGAATGTACTCATACCCATTGGACCCCTTTGGAGTGACAGCCCCAATCACATCAATCCCCCAAACTGAAAACGGCCATGGCAAAGTCATGTTGTATAGCTTTGACGGCAGAATGTTCATGCGGTTTGCATGGATCTAACATTTATGGCATCGCTGGGCAAAGCCAATACAATCATCCTCCATGGTGGACCAGTAATAACCCAGTCTAAGGATCTTCCGGGCTAGCATCACCCCATTCATGCTCCATCAGGCGCTTGGATTCTTTAGCATCAATGCATAGATTATGCATCCCGAGATGACCCCTCTTGTACAGTTTACCCCTGCAGACAATAAACTGAGTAGCCATTCTTCGAATTGCCCTCTTATCTTTGGCATTTGCCCCTGGTGGATACACTTCTTTTTGTAAGAAGTTCCAGACATCGTAATACCAGGGATTCTCGTCTTGTACCTCATATATGGCAGCAATCAGCTCGTAGGCCGGCATGAATTTCTGTTCAATGATGATCGGACGCATCCAAGCTCCGAAAGGGATGTCTATCATAGAAGATAAAGTTGCTAATGAATTAGCGAACCTGTTGTTCTCTCTTAACAGATGAGTAAAATTCAGTTTCTTAAACCGAGGAATCAGCACATCCAAAGTCTGGTGATAGATTCTCATCTTTTCTTCTTCAACTTTCTAATCTCCTTTAGCTTGAGATACAACAAGGTTCGAGTCCCCGATGACATCCAATCGTTTTGCCCCTAGTTCTAAGGCGGCTTCTAGTCCAACACTACATGCCTCATACTCTGCCTCATTGTTCGACACTCTGAACCAGAGTTTGAATGCTAAGGGTATGCGGGAATTGTCAAGTGCTATCAGCAACACCCCCATCCCATACCCGTATTGGTTTGACGCTCTGTCAAAGTACATCGTCTAGGTCTCTTCTTCAACATGCAAAATGGCCTCATCTGGGAACAGATACTCAACTGCTTCATCCCCTTCAACTGGGTGATCAGCTAGGAACTCCGCTACCGCTCTCCCTTTCACTGACTTGCACGTCATGTACTTCAGATCAAATTCGGAAAGCAGAAGCAACTAACGGGCTAGCCTACCAGTAAGTGCCGGTTTCTCGAAGAGATATTTGATGAGATCTAATCTCGAAACCAGTATTACAGAGTGAGCTAACAGGTAGTGCCTTAGCTTCCTGGTAGCCCATACCAAGGCCAAACAAGCCTTCTCCAGCGGAGTGTAGCGGGTCTTATAATCCAGCATTTTCTTGCTCAGATAGTAGATAGCCTTCTCCACTTTGTCCTCAGACTCCTATGCAAGCATGCAATCCATTGTAGTTTCAGTCATTGAAAGGTACAGAATCAACGGTTTTCTTAGCTCAGGCAGTGACAACACATGCGGGTTCTGTAAATATTGCTTGATCTATTTGAAAGCAACTTGGCATCGGTCGTTCCATTGGAATTTCTTTCCTTTTTTCAGGAGACCAAAGAGTGGTTCACAAGTCAATGTTAATTTTGCAATAAACCGTCTTATGAATTGCACTTTACCCAGAAAGCCTTGCACCTCCTTTTCAGTCCTTGGTGGTGGCATTTCTAAGATGGCCTTGATTTTGGAAGGATCAACCTCAATACCTCTTTGTGTGATCAAGAACCCCAGCATTTTACCTGCTGTAACACCAAATGTACATTTCTAAGGATTCAGCCGCAACCGATACTCTCTGATCCGTTGGAAGAATTTCTACAAGGCAGTGTAGTGGCCCTCTCTTTCCTTGGACTTGACAATCATGTCGTCCATGTACACCTCAACCTCTTTACAGATCATGTCGTGAAAAATTGTGATCACAGCCCGTTGATATGTAGCCCTAGCGTTCTTCAACCCAAACGACATCACCCTATAACAATAGGTTCCCCACGGGGTGGTGAAAGCAGTCTTCTCCTGATCTTCGGGTACCATCAAAATCTGATTGTAGCCTGAAAATCTATCCATGAACGAGAGTGGCACATGCCTAGCAGTGAAGTCCACTAATTCGTCGCTATGCGGCAAAGGAAAGTCGTCCTTCGGACTGGTTTTGTTCAAATCCCTAAAGTCCACACATATCCGAATTCTGCCGTCCTTCTTCAGCACCAAAACTATATTGGCCAACCAAGTAGGTTATTCAGATACCAACAGGAACCCTGCGTCAATCTGCTTAGTGACCTCTTCTTTGATCTTTAGAGCCTAGTCCGGACAGATCCTTCGAAGCTTCTGCTTAACAGGTCGGGCCTCTGGGTCAAGAGGGATCTGGTGCTATACAATCTCAGGATCGATTCCAAGCATGTCTTCATAGGACCACGCGAAAACATCTTTGAAATCTTTTAATAAAGCGACTAAGTGCTCGCGCTCCTCCGAAGACAACGTGGACCCGATCTAGACCAACCGCAGGTCCTTCTCAGTACCAATATTAATTGTGGTGATTTCACCAACCAAGGGTTTAACAAACCTCTCCTACTCTTGATCAAGTAAATATTGTAAAACTGTAGGAATTTCTTCCTCGTCGTTTTCATCAAAATTTTGAAAATCCTGATTAATGCAATAAATTAAAGGCACAGAAAAGTACTCAGTAGCCACAGCCATACCATTCTCATTAATAACATCCAGTCCGTCTGATTCCTCTATTACAACAGACTCAAAGGAAAAAGAAAAAGATGGCCTGGACAGGACAGTGGCATCCGGGTTATCAGCCCAAGAATACCGAACTCGAACTCAGACTCAGACGAGCTGGAACCTGATTCCGACTCCACAGACTCGGTGGAATCAAATTCTGGCTTACAACCTGACTCAGTGCTGCTCGATAAAAAGCCCTCCTCGTATTACTAAACAAGGGAGGGTGTGATGGATGCATCTAGAATGTTTAAAGATGGGCTCGCAGCCACTTCATTCTTGATCATAGAAACTGAGAAGTTATCCTCTAAGCACTCATGTACGATCTGAGGATCTGAGAGTAGACAAGGCAGCGCTACTCCCATTTCAATCTCTATGCTCTCGGAATCCTTCTCCTTGTACTGGTCAGCCTCAGTTGGTGGGTCTGTCTGCTCTTCGGCAACGTTATCCCCAGACAATTGTAAGTCAAAGAAAATCTCAAATCCCGGCAAGCGCCGCCCTTCTGGATTTAGCCATGGCTCTGGGAAGCCGCAGAACAAGAAGTCTTCCCCCTCCCAAACAAAGCGTCCGTTTAGGGTCCCCTAGATAGGTTGGTGCTCCAACTCATAATGCTTCCCGGCCTTCTTGGCTCTGGCTCTTCCGGCCATCTCTTTTCCTTTCCTTGCCCAATCCTTTTTGGTAGGCAGATAACCTAAGCCAAAGGTATATGGGTTGTGCAGCACTTCGGCCGATGCTGCAACGCCTTTCTAGCCACTTCGCCCTAATCCCGTCACAGGGATGTGCTGAAGCTTGTTCATAAGACAGACAGATTGTGCGCTGACGTATAGCCCCTCATCAACAGCTAGTATGTTTTGTACAACCTGCGCCTCAGCTAGGGTAAATCCTAACAAAAACACATCCTCCGCGCCATGCTCAATCTCTAGAAATGGTATCGAAACCTCTGGCGGCGGATGGATTGAAGAATTTCCAAAGACGATGGCCACCCCCTTCCTGTGGGGGTATTTCAGCATTTGGTGCAGCGTAGAAGAGACAGCCTTCACTTGGTGTAGCCATGGCCGCCCCAGGAGTAGATTGAAGGTTGCGGGAACATCCAAGACATGAAAATCAATATCCTGTTGCCCCGGACCAACCTGAGTCCGAATCTGTATAGTCTCTATCACCTTTCAGCTGGTATTATCATAGGCCCGTATCACTTGGGTAGTAGGCACAAAATTCGCGGGCTTTAACCCGATAGCATATGTCATCCTCGATGTACACACGTTGATAGCAGATCCTGTGTCAATAAGGACCACTGATATCCATTACTCTCTACACTCGACAGAGATATAGAGCACTTTGTTATGATCTGAGACCTCAGGTAGTAGTTCCTTGTCAGTGAAGGTCAATATTGGGGAAGCTCCACCCAGAAAAACCAGCCCTACCAGCTGCTCGGGTGTGATATCAATTGAAAGCTTGGCCCGGTCCATGGCTGTAAGGACGGCTTGTCTATGAACTCTTGAGGCCATAAGCAGTCTCCAGATGGAGATGTCTACTTGGATTTTCTTAAGCTGTTTCAGTATAGCCTCATCCTCGAGCAGTTTTTCCTTCTGCCTCTTCGCTTCTTTGTCCTTTCCGGACGCCTTTGGTTGATCCAAGCGCGGGGGTTTGAAATATCGCCCACTCCTAGTTATATGATCTACCTCCTCAACATACCAGGTATCATCCGGTTGATTATGCCCCCAATCTTCGTCGGTGTGGGCAAGACGTAAGTTATCATCTTCCCACCACATTCCGTCAGCAACTGACAAACAGCTATCCAATTCCGTTGCAACTGTTCTTGTGCTCACAGCACATTTCATCCCCGCAGGGGCTTTGGCCTTTCTAGCCCTCTCCAGATCTTTGACCTTTTCCTGCTCAAACTGCTTTAGTGCAGCCTATTGTTCAGCATCTTCTGTATTCAAACTGCCTGAATCTCGAGCAAAATTCTTAACACCGGTGCTCTCCGGCGATGCTTTCTGATTCTCGGCCATTCCGGCCACTGCTGACGTTCCCGTTCTTGACGGTCCCTATTCTGGCTGAGGCTGCTCAACAACATCTGGCTGATCACTGAGCCACCCCGTATTCTCGGTCGATCTATCCAAGTTGAACCAGTTGATGTTCACATCCCCTGAGTCCTGCTCTTCAAAGAACTGCAAATTTGCAATATTTTCTTCCAGCTCTGCTAGGTCATCTAGTCCCTAACTAGGTCCATCCTCCAGAACCACACAAATCTCTGCTCCAACCGGCAACTCTATCATCGGCTTAGCCTGGTTTGTTGATGTGATGTAACCACTCGGGTTATATGTAAAGCTTGCCGACCCCTCAGGCTCTGAATCATCATTCTTATCTGCCCCCATAGTCATCCCAATTCTATCTTCGATAGTCACCACCACCGGTTCAGGTTGGGTTTGGGAGGTGCTCAACATGCACAAGTTTGTGTTGTCTGGAATGAACACCTCCGGTTAAAGAATGGCTTGGTAATGTAAAATGTGTAAACAAGAATTGGACAAGTAAAACTTGAGCAAGATAAGCATGTTGTGTTTACATTGCATATGTTCAATAGGATGTTATACTGAACATAAGGTAGATTGGTCCATTTCATACTCAAAGTGATGAAATGAGCCAATCTTCTTTGTCTCCATTGTCTTTGATCATCCATGATAAGGTTGTGGTATTGAGTCTTGTTTTTGTGCATTTATTGAAAGTGTACAACTTGGATTTTTGGCCATCATGCATTGAAAATGCTTGATTGGTGGTTTTGGATCCAAGAATGCCACTCCTTTAATGTTTTGAGATGATAAGGAGGGGCATAGTACAATCATATCCTTGGAAAACCCTCTATTTTCCTCTATTTGTGCTCTATTGCAATGTGGTGATTGAGCACACGAGTGGGCGGCAGTGGCTTCATCCTTGGCCGGCAATACACTCCTTTAGCCGGCAGATGGCCGGCAGCAAGCACTCATGGCCGGTAGGCCACTGGTGCATTCCTCAGCATTGGTTTGGTAAGGTGGAGCAGAAAGTTCTTGGAGTGGCCCTGCAAACAGAACCTCTCAAAAGCAAATCGATGGGCTTTTCGGGGCGAAAACCGAATGCATGCATCTTCCATGTTCTAAAGCAGAGCTGAGGAAGTGTAGTTTAGTGCTTTACATGTTTAGTTAGCATGGTTTTGTAATTTAATTAATTAATTGCTAATAAGTTAAGTGTTGTAATAATTAAGTAACTTAGCTTAGCTATTTCTTTCTTTGGTTTTGTAATAATTAGTCTAATTAGTTTAATTAGATTAGTTTGATTAGCTTAGCTTAGATTAGCTTAGCTTATTCACTTAGACCCTCCTTCGAGAGGGCACAATGTTGTAATAAGGGTGCGTGTGTGTGTGCATGTCTTCCAACCCCACTTATTCCTCCCTTTTATTTAACTGCTTTCGATAGTTAGTTTAGGGCACGTTTTGATTAGCATACCTTATGCCTTGCATGTTTGCATCATTAATTTGTCTTGCATACACCGGGGCTCGACGCATCATTCAAACTGCATTGTATTTCAATACTTATTTGAATACATGTTTCAAAGCATGTTATCAAATTGTTGCATTCATATGCCATTTTAGATAGACGAGCCTATTAATTTCATTATTGTATGTGTTGCATTAGGCATCTTCGCATAGTTAGGATCATGCATTGTTTCTAACTAGCTTTTGTTTTGGCTTGGAGTACACTATAAGTTTTACGCTTTAGCATACTTGCATGAGTGTGAGTGTTGCCATGATTCGCATACTTGCCATGAGGCTATTTTACTTAAGTGATTAACTGCATGAATGCTGTGGATGAAGGCTTGTTGTTTGAATTAGGAACAATTCGATGATTGTGAGTTTTAAGCCCACTTTGTGAAGTGGCAAAATCATGTTTTAAGCCCACCCGAGGATGGCAAATCTGCGCTTTAGCCCACTTGAGAGTGGCAATTTCAAACAATTTTTGAAAACAAACATGAGTTGTTTTGTTCCAATTCTCGCGATTTAGTCTATACTTGCTTGTGTGCATCACATAGTAAAGTTAGCTAATAATTGGATAAGAACACATGAGGTTTATAAAACAACGCATCATGCTTAGTAGAGGCCTATCCTTTGATCGGGCGAGCGGCAGTGCTCATTTCAGGACCTTTCCCTCTCATACCCAAGTTCTCGAGCCAAGGCAACTTTGGCAATGACGGACACGTGGCCTTTGGTACGACTCAGGGTTTCCTAAATTTCCCAAAAATAAAATATTTAGGTGGCGACTCTGTAATCTGGCAAACCAGTTCATTTTTGGTGCTTTTGATTCAAAATCAATTTTCCAAAATGATTTGCTGAATTTGGACTCTTTGGTGTTTATCAGTCTCATATTACACTTTGTGAGATTAGATTTAGAACCGTGACAGGAGTCCAAGCTGTAGGACCAATTCGAGCCTCTCTGAAACGGGGCGCGCAAAGAAAGTCGAGTCTACAGTTTCTAGTGACTCTGCTGGGGATTTAAAGAACTTGACTTGAACTCATGATATGTTGTTTTATCTACATTTGTGTGTTTCTTTGCATTGCATTTGCATAGGTGCGCCTAAGTCACAGTGTTTGCCGTCGTGTATTCCTGAACGGTTTGCTGGAGGCTCAGTTGGAAATGCTTTCCACAAGGCTGACCCGTTGTGGGCTCTGCCACTTTGGGAGCACAAACCTTGGATCTAGACTACCACTGTACCGTTTGATCCTCCTCTCACTTCTTAGTGATAGGAGCGAGAGGTATATTAGGTGGTCTTGCTGAGGCACCCTTTTTGACCAATTGACATAGTTGCATATCATAAGCCATAGAGACTGTTCCAAACTAGGATAGGTTGCTCACCCGAATACAGGATTGTATGAAACCGCATGCGTGCGTAGTAAAACCCTAGTTCCTGATGAAACTAAGACAGGGAAACCCTACCCCCACATAGGGGTGTTTTGGCTCTCACTTGCTTGATATGTGCTGTTAGGGTGTGTCTCTACAGGAATGTGTGTATCAGTTGCAAGTCTGGGTATCAGTTTGAGGATATCAATTTTGAGGCAGAAAATTTTGGGGCAGTATTCAATAAAGAGTACAGTCATTCAGCTATGCTCATATCTGTTCTAGTCAAATTAGGCTGAGGTGCTGTCTGTTTTCTCTTTTGTAAGGTAGTCCTGGAACCATAGCTTCAGAAGGCTCCGATATCCCCTAGGTACATTGGACTTATGTTGATAGACTTTGATAGGTTGGAGATTTAGTTCAAGGGTAACCAATGTTTCCTTCACTAGAGGCAAGGCAAAAAATGCCAGTCAGGGCTCACCAGTTCAACTGATTCGACAGTCACCAGTCACATCACCTTTGTTCAAACTCAGCTGACCGTGATGGCACAGAGTTTAGAAGAAGTTGTGGCCATAATAGCGGCATTGAACTAGGGAATCGCCATGCAGGATAAGACCAATGCTGAAACGCAACGCCCATCTGGGGCATCTGCCATACATCCAGTCTAGGGACCCCAGCCAAACTTTGACCCACTTTCGCCAGCTGAAGATTTGCATGGTCCAGATCCCCAAGAAGGGTTAGCTCAAGCCTGAGTGTTCAGACCCCTGGTGCAGCCTAATGAGAGGCTTTATCCCCTTGATACTAATGATCTCGATCCAACCTCGGTGAAAATTGTGAACCTGGAGAAGCAATTCAAAAAGGCACAAGGCCTTCACTCCATTCCCGACATTAGGGATGGGTACACCGAGCCTGACGTACAACTCCCAGACAAATTCAAAATGCCATATATTGACCGTTTTGATAGGTCTGGAGATCCTATGGTACATATTCGGCTTTTCTTGGATGTCTTGAAACCGACGGGTCTGGCTGAGCCACAAAAACTCTCTCTATATGGCAGAACCCTATCAGGTGCAACAGCCACTAGGTATACCAAGTTGGAGGACACAGTGAAGCAAAACTGGAAAAAAGTTGGCTGAGGCCTTTGTCGATTAGTATTCTTACAATACCCAAGTTGAAATGACCATACAAAAGCTTGAAGCAACCCACTAGAACCCAACAGAGCCTTTTATGGAATTTGTTGTAAGGTGGATAGCAAAGGCAGCACAGATGATAGATGAGAGGGATCAAGTGCGGATAGAGGTGCAGAACCTGGAGCCTGATATGTTGCAAAAGTTAATAGTGGCTCCACTATTCACTTTCAAAAGTTTGCATGAATTAGGGGTTCAGATCGAGAATGCATTCAACAGAGGGATTATTCCCAGAACAAGTGCACTAGGAAGGAGGGTTTTTGCCGGGAGTACCAATGCTGGCAGTAGTACTGTTCCCAAACCCACTAAAAGCAACACAGTCACCACAGCCGACCCTTTTGCCAAGGCTAGCCCACAAACAGCCAGCCCAGCCCGAGCTCAAGGAAGAACTTTCACCCCTCTCTATATGAGCCTAACCAGTGCACTAAAAGTCCTGATGGAAAGAGGGTATCTCAAACCCCTCGATCTTCAACCTTTGTCGGACCCACTTTCGGCCAGACACAACCCCATGAAATACTGTGTGTATCATCAGCAGCGTGACCATGTCACCGATTGTTGCTACCGCCTTCGTCATGAGGTCCAGAATCTCATCGACAACCAGACAATAGCTCCACCTCAAGACCCCAATGACCAAGTACCTCATCCACATCTTAACCTCGTCCATACACTGCCACCCACCTACAATCCTAGTATACACACCTCAACCCATCTACCCAAGCCTGAGGTGTTTATCCCATAAAGCATGGACTTATGCATGATGGATGCACTTGAACCCCAATAATCTCAAACCCGTGAACCCACTACTTCTGAGCTAATGAGAATGATTGAAGATCTTCAGAGAACTGTGGCAGATCTGGCCTTTGGGATATTGGCTCCATCATCAACCACATCACATGCCAGAAATTTCATGCCAAAAGGCTCTCTAATCTCAGGGCAAGCTGCAATTAAAAATGGCCAACCTAAAGCCATCCCAGGTATGGGCAATGACATGTCGACAACAACTGGGCTCTGCTTTGATATGGCAACCCAATCCCTTAGCAAAGTGGAAGCAAGTGGTAAGAACAAGGTAGGGGCAGGCATTGGTCCCTATGAACACCTTCAGTGGGCTGTTAAGGCTTTCAAGGCTGAAGGACTGAACAAACAGCAAGTTCTCGCAGTTGTTGTAAAGACTGTGGATGACATTTTCGCCACTCAAGTTGGCGGTAGCTTGAATCAAGGGGCAAGCCCGGAAAAGGGATGTTGTACCAGAAACACCCCTTTCAGCTCCAATCCTACACTCGGAAAAGATCATCAAACCCAGTTAGCACCTACCAACCCCTTTGCTAGTACATCCATAACTCCACAAACCTCGAAGTACAAACCCCGGCGCTAGAGGGTCTTCGCCCCGCTTTACATGATCTTATCCAAGGCTCTTCCAATCCTTATAGGGCAAGGCCATCTCAAACCCCTTGAGCCTCAACCTCTCCCGGATCCCCTTCCAACTAAGCATGATCCAGCCAAGTACTGTGCCTTCCATCAACAAACCAGTCATGACACCGATGTTTGTTTTCATTTTCGCCATGAAATACAAGATCTAATTGACAACGAGGTCATCGTCGCACCAAGTGCTACAAAGTCTATTGGCACTAGATCGATGAACTTGGAGGATAATATGATTGTGTGATTAGAAGATGAACCACCTGCGGATGACACTCATTTTACTCTAGATATGGTGGATGGTAGGCACTATTTTGAGCAATTTGCGAATGCTGTTCATTTTACTTTCTGACTTGGGTATTAGGTCAGTTTTGTTGTGTTATATTGAGTCAGTCTTTTTGTACTGAGTCAGTCGAGTCTATCTTGTTGTATCGAGTCAGTCCTATTGTGTTAGAGTCGGGTGATTTCGGGGGTGTTGCCTCAGGTATCACTTTCTTGTTTTGTGTTTGTCTTTTATACTCTTTCTTTTGAGTTTGTTTCAGCCTTTAAGCCAGTTGTGCCAGCAAATCTGAATGAAACGACAGTGCTTTCCACCTACTTTTATGTGCCTTGAAATCATTGCATTGACCTAAGCTTTTCAAAACTTTTCTAACACTGTGATGAAAACAAAGAGGGAGGAATTCTTCCGGATTTGCAAAATTTGATAGACTGAGAGAAAGAGATGCATGCTAAGCCCTTAATGAATGAAATCATGTTTGTTAATGTGAGTATTGAGAAGGATCCTAGCTTGATCTAGATTGGTTCTACATTGTCTTCAGCGTGAGCGACTAGTCGCTTTCTTAAAAGATTTCAAAAAATGTTTTGCGTGGTCCTGCGAAGACATGCATGGAATCGCTCTCAAGATTGTGCAACATAGTATCACTCTCGGCCTCAAGATTCGACCCCTTTTGCTTTCAAACTTTAAGCCAGAATGTTCAACGATCAATCACAACATAACGCTTGTATGGCCGGATCAGAAGTAACCCTTGAACTAGGGGCAAGAGGGTCAGATCAAGAAGATCAGATGTTATCAAAGGAAGCTTGCAAAACTAGATCACAAGCATCCCTTGAACTAGGGGCAACAAAAGGTCAGATGAGCTCAAAGATTCAAAAGATGGGTTATTCCGCAAACCAATGAAGACTGGCAATAAAGCTAAATTTCAGAATGGAGAAAAGAAGAAAGTTTTTGCTAAAGGACAATCGAGTTCCTATCCGCAACACTAGGGGCAATTTTTGACCTGGTTGGATGGACTCCTACATCATCAGTGAACAACAGCCATTCTCTAGGATTCAGATGGCTTCAAGATCTCAAAACTGATCAACATGGGCAAGTTAAAATTTTCTATCCTTAAGAGGCTCGCTGGGCTGAAAACCCGGAAGGGTGACCCAGGCAAAAGTTAGAGCAAATGAAAAAGAAAAAAGAAGAAAAAAACAAAAATGAAAAAAAATGAAGGAAATAAAAAAAATGAAAAGAAAAAAAAAAGAAGAAAAAGAAATGAAATGAAAAGAAAAACAGAGCTCGCAAGGTTGAAAACTCGGAAGGGCGGTCTTGACAAAATTTAGAGCACAAAAGAAGAGTGCTAACACCCGAGTGAACCTCAACCCGGAACTACATCAGGCCTGATTTCCATGTTTGGGATACGTAGGCAACTTCATCCTGAAGTTTGGCCCTAACCATTTTCAACCTGTTGGTCTCATCCATGTTGATTGGTTTATCCTTGTTCAACTCGGCTATCTTATCCATGTGCAAATTGGCTTGTCTTCGTGCTCATCTTTGTTCAAATTTGGTTGTCCTATTCTGTTAGAAGATTCAGTTGCAAGACAATTCAAGTTCAGATCTGAGGTTGTGCATCTTGAGAGTAGATTCCGTATTGGCTGAGCAATGGCCATTTGCAAAAACAGTTTTGAGAATTTTTAATGAGGTTGACTAATTTTCTCGAAATTTTTTCCATTTTTTCAAAACTGGACCATATCTTGGACCTAAAAAAGGAAAATTTTCAGTTGCTCATAACCTGACTTGCATGATTGCAAATCAAAAAATTGAACAAGCATGCTAATCTAACTCTCATGTTGGTTAAAATTATTTTAGTAGAAAGCCAAAAACAAAAATGGTCAAAATGATGAACTAGGGGCACAGTTGAGTCAGGTTTTCTATCTTTTTTCCATTGGCACCATACTTGCCGAAAAGGACACAACTGAAGCTAACAGCAAAGGGCTGAAAGCTCTCACATCCTCCAAGCAGCAAGGTATCAAGCCAAGTGCGAAGCACGAGCTGGAAATGGAGTTGGATGTTCCGCCCCTCACTTAAATGGGTTTAATCTCTCTCAAATTGGTATCTGACCCGGAATGGGAGCGTAGAAACGCAATGTGTGAGGCCAATCAGTTGTATACCTGGCCTGTGAGATGTATTGTAATTCATCTCGGTCAAGCTAAGCCAAAGGCGTTATCAACCGATGTCAGTTGTGGATCTACTGTACAGCCTGTCGCATCAGAACCCCTCTGTGGGAAAGCTCACTGTTGTGAGCGTAAGAATGAGAATCTAGTAGAATACTAGGGACACGAGCCCACAACTTCCTGTTTATCCATCAACCACCAAGGGGAGAGATAAAAAAAAACAAAAAGAGAGATTGAAGAATAAAGAGATGTCCGCTGAGAGAAAAGTGAGAAAAGGGCTTGTTCAGAAAACTAGAGATTGAGTGCCAGAGTGATATGAGAATTTCAAATGAGAAAGAGTGGGAAACAATACCCGGAGAAATAGGCTCCTCGTGAACTGAAGGGTCTCTCGCCTTTGTAACACATCTGAGTGTTGTGTATGTGTTTTTGGTTTGTCTCGATTCTTGTTTTGAGTCGTTTCGAGTGTCAATAGATGTGTTTAGGTTGTTTTACCTTCATTTTCTCTTTGTTGAGTCGTGGTGTGCTATCTTCAGTCGCAGGATCAATACCTAGTTGGGAACTCATTTCTCAATTTCAATTTCAAAAATAAATCATTTTGTACTCAAAGTGCTGTGTCGTTCTCAACATTTGTACAAAACAAGATATGTTCTTTCATAAAACTGCAGGGTTCAGCTCAGGCCATATGAGAACAATAAAACAAGGACCTCTCTGAAGCTATATAGGTTCCAGACTGCAAAGCAAAAGAAAAGAGGAAAAATTTGGAGCATCTGAGTTTGTTTCACCTTCAGCAAATTCCGAGATTGCATTTTGGATATACCTTTTCAGGCCTCATCAATGCTCCAAAGTATGAGTGTACCTCTATCTCAAGTTCAAGCTAAAGCCTGTTTCAAGCCAGAATGGTGATTAGAAGTGCTCTCCCTAAGTACGATTCCCTACCAGAGACATCTTGGCTGTGTTTGCAATCAGTTCCTAGGAGATCAACTGAGATGGTGGAAACTAGAGTTCGAATGGCTGATGCCTAGAACGCAAAGGTTCATGATTTCCGAGACTGAAGTCTGGTTTAAATACCCAGGGGTGTATCCCTAGCTTGAAATCTGTATGGAAGCCCCATAGGTTGAGGTAGCGGATATGTGCCTCAATTCTGGATACTAAACCAAGCTAGTCTGTCACCCGGTTGGAGAATAGGGAAAGTTATGAACATGGCCAGGAAGAAAAGTAGTACCTATGGTTTGGAAGTGTAACCAAGAAAAAGCGAAAGATCCCCGACAACATAAGGCATGATATTGTATGTACAGTTCATTCAGAGAAGCATTCCGATACGCCCAGTGCTTACACCACACCTTGCTTCAATTAGAAACATTCGGGTACGCCCAGTGTTTATACCGCCTTGCTTCGGTTAGAAACATTCGAGTACACCCGGTGTTTATACCGCCTTGCTTCGGTTAGAAACATTCAAGTACGCCCGGTGTTTATACCGCCTTGCTTTGGTTAGAAGCATTCGGGTACGCCCGGTGTTTATACCACCTTGCTTTGGTTAGAAACATTCGGGTACGCCTGGTGTTTATACCTCCTTGCCCTGGTTAAAAACATTCGGGTATGGCCGATGTTTATACCACTCTTGTTTTGGTTAGAAACATTGGGACGTGCGCCCGATGTTTATACCACTCTCTGGTTAGAAGCGTTTGGATCGTGTGCCTGACGCTTATACTTCCCTGTTAGTTAGAAACATTGGGACGTGTGCCCGATGTTTATACCACTCTCTAGTTAGAAACGTTCAGATCGTGTGCCTGACACTTATACCTCCCTTGTTTTGGCTAGAAACATTGGGTCATGTGCCCAATGTTTATACCACTCTCTGGTTAGAAGCGTTTAGATTGTGTGCCTGACGCTTATACATCTCTTGTTGGTTAGAAACATTGGATCGTGTGTCTGATGTTTATACCACTTCCTTGGTTAAAATCGTTTGGAACGTATTCCGACGCTTATACCACTCTGTTTTGGTTAGAAATCTTGGAACGTGCTCTGATGTTTATACCACCCTCCGGTCCTTACACCACTTCTTTATTGGTTAGAAACGTTAGGATGTGTGCCCGATGTTTATACCCCCCTTCAGGTTAGAAGCGTTTGGGACGTGTGTCCAATGCTTATACCACAACTTTGGTTAGAAGCATTAGGTTACGTGCCTGATGTTTATACCACCCTTCTGGTTAGAAGCGTTTGGAACGTATTCCGACGTTTATACCATTTTGTTTTGGTTAGAAACATTAGAACGTGCTCTGATGTTTATACCACCCTCCGGTGTTTCCACCGCTCTCTTTTCCCTCTCGCGCGCGGCGCGTTAGGATGCTTTGGTTAAATGCATCTGAACGAATTCCAATGCTTATACCGCTCTTTGTTTTGGTTGCATAAAGGTTGAATGTGTTTCACTTGTTATCACTGTTCTCTGTAGCTCAAAACCTTAGGATGGCCCTAGGTTCGCACCATTTCTCTCCTCGCGTGTGCCATGCATTGGGATCTTGTTTCATGCCTCGGGTGTGCCCGATGGTCGTGTTGTTCTTTACCTTTTCTGCGTAATGCGTAGTTAAGATTGCATAATTTTCTTACATCCTTTCTGCATGAAATGTGGTTTGGTTCGTGTTTACTTGCTTATGTACGAGTTTGCTGTAGCATTTCTTTGCACAACATTTGCATCTAGATGTTTCCTTACAGCCCTCATTGCATGATCATAAGTTATGTTCTACATCGTGCATATCATTTGCATCTTGCCCCTGAACTGCACTGGTTTGATTCCCTGCAAAGGGATACATAGGCAGCCTGAGGGCGCAACCATTTGTTTCTACATTTGTATTTTGTTTGTTTGTCCAAGTCTTCAGCCTTGTCAAAAATGGGTCATCTCTGAGTTTTGACATTCACTCACATCATTTCATGACTCTAAGCTCTGTTAAAGAGGGGCAACTGTAGACACCCCATTTTTGACCGCCCTCAAGACTTGAGGGCCACTAATTGTTTACTTGGTGGCGAAAGTTGTGCAATGCAACGGTTCGATTTCTTCAGCAAGAGGAGCTTCAAATCCCAACTTTACACCCCATTTTGGACCAAAACTATTTTAACCAAAAAGATTTTAGACCTTAAAACCCTCTCTTTCAAAATATTTTTTGAAAAAGTTCCTACAATGTTCTGACGCTCACATTTTGTTAAATGTTGCGCTTTTCAGTAAACTGAGCAAGGACAAAGTGGCAATGAATGAAAGAGAGGTGAAATCTTTGAAAAATCTTTCAAAACACCTTGTTTAGAGTTTTGGGAGTTGAAGAAAAGAGAGAGGAGGGAAGAAAACTAGCTGAGGAGAAGTTCGGCATGAATCCGGGTAGGATCGAAACTGAGTAGTCTTCACTAAAAGAGGCATAACTTCTTGCACAGTTGAAATTTTGATGTGAGGCTTGCCACCATTGTAAAGAATACTTCAAGGGATTAATTTAGGCTCAAGAATGACCTGCAAAGGAGTCCCGATGAAGGCGATATTCCATTTTGAAGTTGGGACCAAAAAGCAGATTTTTCTGGCCAACCAAAGGTGGAGGTTGCTGGTCATGAATGGGATTTTCTGGCCATGTGCCGGCCATGAATGGCCAATGCCGGCCACCTGCCATCCAAGAGTGACCATTTCTGGCCAGCAATGATCATGTGCCGGCCATCAATGAAGTAGTGCCAACCATTGATGCAAAAAGGCAGTTGTTTTTGCAGATATTTGTGTTCCAGCTGTTCCAGTTGTCCCTTTTGGGATATTTTTGACCTAAGCTTGCATTCTTCTATATATAAAGGGCCTTCTCTATGGTTTTGAAGGTTAGAATATTTTAGGAGTGAAATTTTGGGGGCCTCTCTCTCTATAATTCTCTCTCTACATTTCTCTCTCTCTTGAACCATTGTGCATAAGTGCATACAAGTGTAGATACACTTCTCCTTTGCGTATACATCCTTGACCAAAGTTGGTTATCCTTGAGCTGAGGTTCTAGAAGGTCTTCTTAGAGCTCTTGGAGGTGATTTTGCTTGGTTTTGTTGCCTAAAATTGTGTTGTGCTCCAACAGGTATAACTCTCTCTCTTTAAGCTGGTTTTTCATACTTGCTTTGCCATCTTTTTCCACTATTTCAAGGCTGGTTTTGGCATGTAAAAAGTTCTTTTTTTCAGTCCTAAAAGTGGTGGTTTGAGCCTTTGTGAGTTAGGGGGTTGTTCCCCCTTTTTGCTCTTTAGCTTGTTAAGCTTTTTGCACCATTTCTCATCACCTTCAAATCAAAATTTTTGGGCCTTTTCACCACTAGAACTTAGAGGTTTTTCAGTGACAAAAACCAGGTTTTGAGGTCCAAAATAGGAGGGGGTGGCCTCCTCTCCTTGTGTCTTGTTTGCAAGTGTAGATGGCCTAGCATGTAAGCATGTTTTTCTACCTATTTGTGGCTTAAGCTCAGCATGTTTTTGCTACTGATTTAGCATGCTTTAGCTCTGTTTTGAGCCTTCTTGATCATATGAGCCTTGTCTTTCATGGTTGTTATGCAAAAGGCCTTTACTAGCTTTGTGTTTTAAGGCCTCTAACATATTTTGCATGTGTTGCTTGCATATTGTAGCATCATTTAAGATGTAATTTCAATGCATATATCTCTGTCACACTCTCACTTATCTCACTCTTTCATTGCTTTTGAGAGTTGTGCTTAGAGCCTTATTTATGAGCCAACATGTGAGCATATTTTTCTTACCTTTTATGCTTTTATCTCAGCATGTTTTAGCCACTGTTTTGGCATGTTTAAGCTCTGTCCAGAGTTGGTTTGGTCATTTGTGCTTGATATTGCATGGCTCTAGTGTAATGTTCGTCACTAGCTTTAGTGTTTTTGGCTCTTAACATTTTGTACATGAGTTGTTTGGATGTTGTAGTATTATTTTGCATGCCATTTCAACACTGAAAAGTCTGCAACCTCCCTCATTTCTTCACTTTTCATTTGTTTTGAGGGTTGGTCAACCTTAGGGTTGTGTTTAAGCTTGAGATAGAGCTTGTGTTCAATGGTTTTAGCCTTCTTTTGAGGGTTTCTACTAACCAAAGGCATGATCTCTCTTATGTCTTAAGCCATCTTTTGGTTGACCCCCCTCTCATTAGAGGACACTCATCTCGGACTTAACCGGTTAAAGAATGGCTTGGTAATGTAAAATGTGTAAACAAGAATTCGACAAGCAAAACTTGAGCAAGATAAGCATGTTGTGTTTGCATTGCATGTGTTCAATCGGACGTTATATTGAACATAAGGTAGATTGGTCCATTTCATACTCAAAGTGATGAAATGAGCCAATCTTCCTTGCCTCCATTGCCTTTGATCATCCATGATAAGGTTATGGTATTGAGTCTTGTTTTTGTGCATTTATTGAAAGTGTACAACTTGGATTTTTGGCCATCATGCATTGAAAATGCTTGATTGGTGGTTTTGGATCCAAGAATGCCACTCCTTTAATGTTTTGAGATGATAAGGAGGGGCATAATACAATCATATCCTTGGAAAACCCTCTATTTTCCTCTGTTTGTGCTCTGTTGCAATGTGGTGATTGAGCACACGAGTGGCCGGCAGTACACTCCTTTGGCCGGCAGATGGTCGGCAGTAAGCACTCATGGCCGGCAGGCCATTGGTGCATGCCTCAGCATTGGTTTGGTAAGGTGGAGCAGAAAGTTCTTGGAGTGACCCTGCAAATAGAGCCTCTCAAAAGTAAATCGATGGGCTTTTCGGGGCGAAAACTGAATGCATGCATCTTCCATGTTCTAAAGCAGAGCTGAGGCAGTGTAGTTTAGTGCTTTACATGTTTAGTTAGCATGGTTTTGTAATTTAATTAATTAGTTGCTAATTAGTTAAGTGTTGTAATAATTAAGAAGCTTAGCTTAGCTATTTCTTTATTTTGTTTTGTAATCATTAGTCTAATTAGTTTAATTAGATTAGTTTGAGTAGCTTAGGTTAGATTAGCTTAACTTATTCATTCGGACCCTCCTTCGAGAGGGCATAATGATGTAATAAGGGTGCGTGTATGTGTGCATGTCTTCCAACCCCACTTATTTCTCCCTTTTATTTAACCGCTTTCGATGGTTAGTTTAGGGCACGTTTTAATTAGCATACCTTATGCCTTGCATGTTTGCATCATTTATTTGTCTCGCTTGCACTGGGGCTCGGCGCATCATTCAAACTGCATTGTATTTCAATACTTATTTGAATACGTATTTCAAAACATGTTATCAAATTGTTGCATTCATATGCCATTTTAGATAGCCAAGCCTATTAATTGCATTATTGTATGTATTGTATTAGGCATCTTCGTATAGTTAGGATCATGTATATTTCTAACTAGCTTCTGTTTTGGCTTCGAGTACACTGTAAGTTTTATGCTTTAGCACGCTTGCATAAGTGCGAGTGTTGCCATGATAGCATGCTTGCCATGAGGCTATTTTCTTAAGTGCTTAACTGCATGAATGCATGTGGATAAGGCTTTGTTGTTTGAATTGGAACAATTCGATGATTGTGAGTTTTAAGCCCACTTTGCGAAGTGGCAAAATCATGTTCTAAGTCCACCCAAGAGTAGCAAATCTGCGCTTTAGCCCATTTGAGAGTAGCAATTTTAAACCATTTTCGAAAACAAACATGAGTTGTTTTGTTCCAATTCTCGCGATTTAGTCTATACTTGCTTGTGTGCGTCACATAGTAAAGTTAGCTAATAATTGGATTAGAACACATGAGGTTTATAAAACAACGTATCATGCTTAGTAGAGGCTGATCCTTTGATGGGCGAACGGGGGTGCTCATTTCAGGACCTTCCCCTCTCGTACCCAAGTTCCAAAGCCGAGGCAACTTTGGTGATAATGGACACGTGGCCTTTGGCACGAGTCAGGGTTTCCTAAATTTCTCAAAAATAAAATATTTAGGTGGCAACTCTGTAATTTGGCGAAACGGTCCATTTTTTGTGTTTTTTGATTCAAAATCAATTTTCCAAAATGATTTGCCGAATTTGAACTCTTTGGTGTTTATCCGTCTCATATTGCACTTTGTGAGATTAGATTCAGAACCGTGACAAGAGACCAAATTGTAGGACCAATTCAAGCCTCTCCGAAAGGGGGTGCTTGAAGAAAGTCGACTCTACAACTATTCCTTAACTAGTAGAGCTTATCGTAATTTTAATCAAAGAACTCTTGTTGTGGAAGAATCTATACACGTGGCATTTGGTAAAACTAACATCTCTGCTCAAAAGCAAATTGTTAGTGATAATATAGATTTGGAACCAAATGTGGAAGATTCAAGTATCTACAAAGAAGAGAACTAACCATATAAGTTGAACAAAGAGATTGAATAACCTATTCTCTATCATGACCCAAACCGGCCCCTATGGATTTAGCATTGTAACCAGCCAATAATCCTTGGATTACCAAAGACCACTTAACAGAATATCATATAGTTAGGGGCTACGGAAGCAAATATACAAAATATATATTGTCCAATGAGCTGTGATGACATACATGGGACAGAATTTAAAACTTTGTACTTGTATATGTGACGTTGTAAAAGCATCAGTCTTACGTCACTTGAGCCTTTTATACAAAACTTTCAAACACATGTTCAGACCAGACATAAACATTTAGGAGGCACAAAAGTTCCAAACACAAAAGCTTGGACAGATCTCAAAAAGGAACCTCGACGGATAGCTGGCTGACACTAAAACTCTAGGCGGCAGCTTAGGCCTGGTCACGCGCCTGCTCACCCACATATATAATATAAATAGTGAGCGGAAGCCCGATGAATAATAACGAAGTAAAGGATTTTAATGAATGATGTCCATATAGATTCAGAAATCATAATTCAGATTCATATTCATATTCTTGTTCAGATCATATATGGAAATCACAGCTCATGCTTAATCATACGTGGTATATCCATTAGCGCTAACAGAATAGATACAGAACGGATGTAGAACATATGGTGGTTATAAATAACCAATTCCATAAAGGAACCTCTGGATCCGGGTGCAGAAAACAAACAAGCTGAGCCCCATGATGAAGCCTCCAGTACGGGTAACAGAGTGTAGACATATTAAGTTCCATAATGGAGCCTTCGATACCAGGTAACAGCTAACAGTTATCACATGATGCTAAGGATGCCATGAATACAATGTCAGAAATTGGACAATCATTCATTGTACAGAACATATCATTTCAAAAAACAGATCTTAATTCATCATATAGAAAATAAATAAAATTGAACATAGCTTTACTAAATTATTACTCACAATTGGCTTCAGGTACAGACAGACAGAGCAGGATACTCAAACCGCCTACGACACATGACTTACATTAACACATAACAAATACATACCTGAAACACACGTTCGAATTGTATATAACTTATTTACTTGTTCTTAATGTGTTTCTATTCTTATTCTTATTATGGAGACTTAATCATGGCCTAGGAATGCTTATGATGGAATGAGGATGCAAAAATTGCATTAGAAAACATTTTCCAAAGTTTGCTGAAAATAGGGTCCACGCTCGAGCAAACATGCAAAAAGCAAGGGTTCGCTCGAGCGTGACTTCCTTAGCTCGAGCGGACTGTAAACTCTTGAAAAAGTACTGGTTGCTTATTTTTCACGATCGACGGACGCTCAATCTCCGCTTGAGCTTGAGACTCAGGCCCTCGCTCGAGCGTGCTAGAAGACATATAAACTTCTAGATACATGCATTTCACGCTCGAGCGAGTATCATGTCACTTGAGCGGAAGTGCACGTACTCAGAGTGCTTTGCTCGAGCGTGAACTCCTATGCTCGAGCGTAGGTTCAAATTCTGGAATTTCCAAATTTGATCTTCAAGCTTCAAACTCAAACTAAACACTTCAAAACTCATCCTCTTGGGCCAAAATTCTGGAAAACATTTAGAAACTCACAAAACATTATTCTTTAAAGATCATTTCATGAAATCAAGGCCCAAAAGCATGCCAATTGTTCACAAATTCAACTTAAACTTCATGAACTCTGCAAAAACATGACATGCATGAAATGATTGAGCTTTAAGTTTCCAAATCATGATCAAATGAAATGAGAGGATGTAAAACATGACGAATTCTCAAAACATAAGTGAGATAAACACATGCAAGAAAGAATTCTTTGAAATCATACTCAATTTGTGAAGAAATGGACATGCATGCATGGTATGGTCCTTTTACCATCTTATTTAACTTAAGTCTTGCTTCACTCAACATAATCTTCATGAATTCATGTTCTAAACATCATAATTATATAATCTAAGTGTTGAATTCATACCTCAACCTCTCAAGTAAGATCTAGATAATGAGCACACTAAGATTCCAAGCTAATTCTTCCCAATTCCAACAATTCTTATTGATCTCAACACTCTTTCTCTCTCTTGGTCCCTCCTTCTCTCACACGTTTTTGAGCTCAAGGAGTAGGGAATGAGGGTGTATAGTAAAATAAGGGAGTCAAAGTAGCCATATATAGGCTTAATTAAAGTGGCTTAATTAAGATTGACTTAGGTTAATCACATTGACATTTATTATTTAATTTAATCGTTCCAAATCGAATTTCAAGTAAACTTACCATAAAATTCTATAAATTCCAAATAACACATAAATCAAATCATTTTCAAAATCAGATGCCAATAAGGCCTTCAATTCGCAAACCAAAATTAAAACATGAATAGATCTTCCTACGATAAACAAATATAACCACAAAATGATGCAATGCACATGTAATTGACTCAGGATTTCTTCTTAATTACTTATTAGGCATACATAAGCATGAACTAGCGCTAATCATGGGTCGGCTTTGTTATAGTCTTTCCCCCTTAAAGAGTTTGGTCCTCCAAACTCGAGTTACCTTCATTTTAGAAGAACACCGAGTCCAAAGGGAACAGTTCGAGATATCTTTTCATCATATCTTCCTCCGACCCCCAAGTTGCATAAGTTCCTCTATGATTCTGCCAATCAACCTTCACTAATGGAATTTCCTTGTTTCTCAATCTTTTGATTCGGCAATTAACAATCTGTATTGGTCTCTCCTCATAGGTGTAGTCATCTTTCAAAAGCACATGTGTTGGCTCAATCACATGTAGTGGATCTCTCAAATACTCTCGAAGCATAGATACGTGAAAAACATTATGCATATGCTCCATGATTGGGGGCAAGGCTACCCGATACGTTACTAGGTTGATTTTCTCCAGAACTTCATATGGTCCAACATATCTTGGTGCCAACTTGCCTTTTACTCTGAATCGCCTTTGACCCTTCATCAGAGTTACCTTGATAAACACATGATCTCCGACTTCATATTCCTCATCACGCCTCCGAACATCAGCATAACTCTTTTGCCAGCTCTGTGCAGTTTTCAGTCTCTGCTGAATCAACTGTATGTTTTCAGTTATTTCTTGCACATGTTCCGGTCCCAACGATGGTCTGTCGCCTACTTCGGCCCAACAAATCAGAGATCGACACTTCATACCATACAAAGCTTCATAAGGAGCCATTCCGATGCTTGAATGGTAACTATTGTCATACACAAACTCAGCCAATGGCAAATAGGTCTCCCAATTTCCTTGGAAATCTAACACACACATTCTGAGCATATCTTCCAAGGTTTGATTGGTTCGTTCAATTTGACCATTTGTCTGTGGGTGATAGGCGCTACTCAACCTCAGTTCTATACCCAAAGCCTGTTGCAAGCTCTGCCAAAATCTTGACTCAAACTTTGAATCCTTATCAGATACAATAGATACTAGCACCCCATGTAATCTCACAATCTCATTCATATAAATATTGGCCAATTTGTTAGCATTATAAATAAATTTAACAGGTAGAAAATGGGCAGACTTAGTTAAACGATCCACAATGACCCAAATAGAATCCATACCTTGGGAAGAGCGAGGCAATCCCACAATGAAGTCCATGGTAATGTGCTCCCATTTCCATTCCGGTATTGGAAGCGACTGTAACAAACTAGCGAGTCGTTGATGTTCGGATTTAACTTGTTGGCAATGTAAACATCTAGCCACAAAACGTAAATGGCAGCTAAAATCCCAACTTGCACTCGCAAAACAACTTCAATCTCATTCTTTTCCAGGTCATCTAGTGATTCTTTTTTACTGGAAAGCAAACATGACAAATTTCCAATTGATTTCCGACTCAAGGCGTCAGCTACAGTATTAGCTTTTCCTGGATGATACAAAATTGGCAAATCATAGTCCTTGATCAATTCCAATCATCTCCTTTGTCTCATATTCAATTCTTTATGAGTGAAGAAATACTTGAGGCTTTTGTGGTCCGTGTACACTTCACAAGTCGCTCCATACAGATAATGTCACCAAATTTTCGAGGCAAACACTACAGCTGCCAGTTCAAGATCATGTGTTGGGTAATTCTTTTCATGTAGGTAGAGTTGCCAAGAGGCATAAGCAATTACTTTCTCATTTTGCATTAACACACACCCTAAACCTTTGTAGGAAGCATCGCTGTAAATCTGAATCCCATCAGTACCATTGGGCAAAGTCAAATCGGTGCAGTTACTAATATGGTCTTCAACTCATAAAAGGCCAACTCTCGCTACTCATTCCAATCAAATGATACATTTTTCTGATTTAACTGGGTCAATGGCATGGCAAGTTTTGCAAAGTCTTTCACGAATCTTCTGTAGTAACCTGCAAGTCCTAGAAAACTTCTAACTATCAAATTTGACGGTTTAGGCCAGTCTACGATAGCTTCAATTTTCTGTAGGTCAACCGAGATACCATCCTCGTTGATTATGTGTCCCAAAAATGTTACACTGTCAAGCCGGAATTCACTTTTGGACAATTTGGCATATAGCTTCTTTTCTCTTGGAATCTGTAACACAGTTCTCAAGTGATTCTCATGATATTCCCTGCTTTTGGAGTAAATCAAAATATCATCAATAAATACAACAACGAATTCATCCAGAAATGATTTAAACACTCTGTTCATAAGGTCCATAAAGGCAGCGGGTGCATTAGTCACCCCAAATGGCATTACTACAAATTCATAATGTCCATATCTAGTTCTGAATGCAATTTTCTCTATGTCTTCTACCTGAACTTTTAAATAGTGATACCCAGATCTGAGATCAATCTTGGAAAACACTTGGGCTCCCTAAAGTTGATCAAACAAGTCATCTATTCGCGGCAAACGGTATTTGTTCTTGATAGTTACTTTGTTCAATTCCCAATAATCTATACATAATCTCAAAGATCCACCTTTCTTTTTGACAAGTAGGACAGGAGCATCCCAAGGTGAAATGCTCAGACGGATGAATTTCTTGTTTAGCAGTTCTTGAAGCTGAGTTTTTAATTCTTTCAATTCTGAGGTTGACATTCTATAAGGGGTCTTGGAAATAGGTTGTGTTCCCAGAATTACTTCAATAGTGAATTCAATTTCTCTATCAGCTAAGTATCCAGGCAAGTCATTCGGAAACACATCGGGAAATTCACAAGCAACAAGAATAGTTTCCACATTAGTACTATCAGATGATGCAGTCAGTATACAACACAAGTAGCTCCTACCTACCTTCCTAAGCAATTTAATATCTTTCATGGCCGAAATCAAGTATGGGGGAGAAATTACCCCATTTCCAGTAAAAATAAATTCAGGCATACCTGGTGGTCTAAACACAATAGATTTACTTGCACAGTCAATAGTAGCACAGTATTTAGTCAACCAGTCCATACCCATAATCCAATCAAAATTATCAATGTTCAAGGACAACAATTCAACATACAATGTCATATCACCAATCACAATATCACATGCCGGATAAACATAAGTAGATATCATAGAACCCCCATATGGTGTAGATACATATAACACATATGTTATAAGTTCTAGTGGTTTAGTCAATTTCTGAGAGAAAGCATGTGATACGAAAGAATATGTAGAACCAGAATCTATCAGTACACATGCATTTTGAGAACATGTAGGGAGTATACCTGACACCATAGTTTCGGTGTTCTGTATGTCACCAGGCACTAAGGAAAACACTCGACCTTGTCTCAGAGATTCTTTCCCAGTATTAGCCTTCGTTTTTATTTTGACTATAGAAGCGGACCCAACTGAACTCATCATAGGACGGCTGGCATTTTCAAACCCAAGTAGGCAATCTTCTATTACATGGCATGTCTTGCCACATCAGAAACAAGCACCGAATGCTCGGTAGCATAACCCCTATGCCTTCTTCCACAATCAGGACAACTAGAATAAACCCATTGCTCTAACTCGAGATGCTTGTAGAACCCGTATTCTGCTTTTTACTGACATGAGGGTGGCCTTTTCTGAAACCATACCCAGACCTTTTTCCTCTCTAATCAGTTGTTGTTGCTGATGGGGCCTTACTTTGTCTCTTAGCAGCTAGAGTGGCTTCCGCCATTAAGGATCTATCAAGAACTTACATATATGTTGGCAACTTTAGTACACCAACGCGATCAAATATGTCTAAGTCTAATTCTCCCTTAAATTTGCGGGCTTTCTTGTAGTCTGTGTCCACTATATTAGGAGCAAATCTAGCTAATTCAGAGAACTTTGCCTCGTACTCAGCTACAGACATTTTGCCTTGCTTAAGTTCTTCGAATTTGAACACTTTTCGATCCCAAAAACATTGAGAAAAATACTTTTAATAAAAGATCTCATTGAATCGAGCCCACGTCAAATCTCCATTGGTAAACCGAATCAGTAACCACCATCTCCGAGCTTCATCTTTAAGAGTATAGGAGGCCAATAAAACCTTCTGAGTCTCGATACAGGGAAACACCTCAAACAGTTTTTCCATCTCAAGCAACCACATCTCCGCTTTCAACGGTTCGATTCCACCAAAGAATGTTGGCGGTTTCATCTTCATGAATTTCTGTGTCAGGTTGACAATGTCATTATTATCTGTTTCGGCTTGTATCGGCGGAGGGGGCAAAGGTTGTTGTCTTTGTTGTTGCATCATAGCTTCAGTCAATGCAACAAGCATCTGTTCCATTCGGCTCATACAAGCCTCTGAAGATTCACTTACATCATTTCTCCTTGCACTCTTCATGTTGCTATAGAAATGTCAAATAGTAATAAACATAGGAATAATTTCATTCATTTCTTTCAATTCATTTACTCAAATTTACATTCAGTTTTTCACATCCAATTGGATTACCACACACTCACACATGCAGATGGAATGCCCCTACTTCTTACTAGGACATCCTGAGCTTATATGGACCTGTGCGTGCGGTAAAACACGTGCTTTGATGTCACTCTGTCACGACCCAAACCCGCCCCTATGGGTTTAGCATCGTAACAGGCCAGCAATCCTTGGATTACCAAAGGCCTCTTAATAGAATATCATATAGTTAGGGGCTACAGAAGAAAATATACAAAATATACGTGGTCCAATGAGCTGTGATGACATTCATCGAACAAAATTTAAAACTTTATACTCATAAATGTGACGTTGAAAAAGTATCAGTCTTATGTCACTTGAGAAATTTATACAAAACTTTCAAACACATGTTCAGACCAGACATAAACATTTAGGAGGCACAAAAGTTCCAAACACAAAAGCTTGGACAGATCTCAAAAAGGAACCTCCACGGATAGCTGGCTGACACTAAAACTCTAGGCGGCAGCTTAGGCCTGGTCACGCGCCTGCTCACCCACATATATAATATAAATAGTGAGCGGAAGCCCGATGAATAATAACGAAGTAAAGGATTTTAATGAATGATGTCCATATAGATTCAGAAATCATAATTCAGATTCATATTCATATTCTTGTTCAGATCATATACGGAAATCACAGCTCATGCTTAATCATACGTGGTACATCCATTAGCGCTAACAGAATAGATACAAAATGGATGTAGAACATATGGTGGTTATAAATAACCAGTTCCATAAAGGAACCTCCGGATCCGGGTACTGAGACTAAACATGCTGAGCCCCATGATGGAGCCTCTGGTACGGGTAACAGAGTGTAGACATATTAAGTTCCATAATGCAACCTTCGATACCAGGTAACAGCGAACAGATATCACATGATGCTAAGGATGCCACGAATACATTGTTAGAAATTGGACAATCATTCATTGTACAGAACATATCATTTCAGAAAAAAGATCTTAATTTATCACACAAAAAATAAATAAAGTTGAACATAGCTTTACTAAGTTATTACTCACAGTTAGCTTCGGGTACAGACAGACAAAGCAAGCTAATCAAATGATCTTCGGTACGTGACCTACATTAACATATAACAAATACACACATTCGAATTGTATATAACGTATTTCACTTGTTCTTAGTGTGTTTCTACTTTTATTCTTATTATGGCGACTTAATCATGGCCCAGGAATACCTACGATGGAATGAGGATGCAAAAATTGCATTAGAAAACATTTTCCAAAGTTTGCTGAAAATAGGGTCCATGCTCAAGCGTGGCTTTCCACGCTCAAGCGAACACACAAAAAGTGAGGATTCGATTGAGCGTGACTTCCTTAGCTTGAGCGGATTGTAAACTCTTGAAAAAGTAATAGTTGCTTATTTTTCACGCTCAACGGACGCTCGATCTCCGCTCGAGCGTGAGACTCAAGCCCTCGCTGGAGCGTGACTTCTGTCGCTTGAGCGTGCTGCAAGACATATAAACTTCTGGATACATGCATTTCATGCTTGAGCGGGTATCATATCGCTCGAGCGGAAGTGCACGAACTCAAAGTGCTTCGCTCGAGCGTGAACTTCTAAGAGCGTCGGTTCAAATTCTGGAATTTCCAAATTTAATCTTCAAGCTTCAAACTCAAACTAAACACTTCAAAACTCATTCTCGTGGGCCAAAATTCTGGAAAACATTTAGAAACTCACAAAACATTATTCTTTAAAGATCATTTCATGAAATCAATGGCCAAAAGCATGCCAATTGTTCACAAATTCAACTTAAACTTCGTGAACTCTCCAAAAACCTGGCATGCATGAAATGATTGAACTTCAAGTTTCCAAATCATGATCAAATAAAATGAGAGGATGCAAAACATGATGAACTCTTAAAACATAAGTGAGATGAACACATGCATGAAAGAATTCTTTGAAATCATGCTCAATTTGTGAAGAAATGGACATGCATGCATGGTATGGTCATTCTACCATCTTATTTAACTCAAGTCTTGCTTCACTCAACATAATCTTCATGAATTCATGTTCTAAACATCATAATTATATAATCTAAGTGTTGAATTCATGCCTCAACCTCTCAAGTAAGATCTAGATAATGAGCACACTAAGATTCCAAGCTAATTCTTCCCAATTCCAACAATTCTTGTTGATCTCAACTCTGTCTCTCTCTTGGTCCCTCCTTCTCTCACACGTTTTTTAGCTCAAGGAGTAGGTAATGAGGGTGTAAAGTAAAATAAGGGAGTCAAAGTAGCCTTATATAGGCTTAATTAAAGTGGCTTAATTAAGATTGACTTAGATTAATCACATTGACATTTATTATTCTAATTTAATTGTTCCAAATCGAATTTCAATTAAACCTACCATAAAATTCTATAAAGTCCAAATAACACATAAATCAAATCAATTTCAGAATCGGATGCTGGTAAGGCCTTCAATTCGTAAACCGAAATTAAAACATGAACAGATATTCTTACGTTAAATAGATATAACCAAAAAATGATGCAATGAACATGTAATTAACTCAAAATTTCTTCTTAATTACTTATTAGGCATACATAAACTTGAATTAGTGCTAATCATGGATCGGGGTTCTTACATTCTCCCACCTCAAGAAGAAGGACGAAACAATGATGATTTGCCAAGAGAATGAAAGTTTGTTCATAATCACCCTACAAAAGGTATTGAAAATCGCTCTTCACTTCGAAACATTGTACTGACTTGGCTTTTCTCTCACAGATTGAGCCTAAAAATTTCAAGAAGCTGAATTCGATGAACATTGGATGATAGCTATGCATGAAGAGCTTAACCAATTTGAGAGAAACAATGTGTGGGAACTTGTGCCAAAACCTAAAGATCATACCATTATCAGTATCAAATGGATCTTTCGAAATAAGCTTAATGAATCCGGCACAATTATAAGAAACAAGGCTAGACTTGTTGCACAAGGATACAATCAAGAAGATAGTATTGATTTCGATGAAACCTTTGCTCCGGTTGCTAGATTAGAAGCTATTCGCATGTTACTTGCATTTGCATGTTTTAGAGATTTCAAACTTTATCAAATGGATGTAAAAAGTGTCTTTCTTAATGATTTTATAAATGAGGAAGTTTATGTTAAACAATCCCCAGGTTTTGAAGAACATGCTTTTCCAAATCACGTTTTTAAACTATCAAAAGCTTTATATGGTTTGAAACAAGCACCACGTGCATGGTATGAACGATTAAGTAAATTTTTGATTGAAAATAATTTTTCTAGAGGAACGATTGACACAACACTTTTTGTTAAAACTAAAAATGATGATTTACTTTTTGTACAAATATATGTGGATGACATTATATTTGGTGCTATTAACGAAACATTGTGTAAGGAATTTGCTAAGTGTATGCAAGGTGAGTTTGAGATGAGCATGATAGGGGAGCTAAATAATTTCCTTGGGCTTCAAATCAAACAATGTAAGGAAGGAATTTTTATCAACCAAGCTAAGTACACAAAAGAGCTACTCAAAAAGTTTGGTATGTATGACTCAAAAACAGCTAGAACACCTATGAGCACATCCATTAAGCTAAGCAATGATGAAAAAGGTAAGTCCATTGATCAAACAAAATATCGAGGTATGATCGGGTCACTTCTTTATTTAACTGTAAGTAGACCCGATATTATGTTTAGTGTTTGTATGTGTGCTAGATATCAATCAAATCTTAAGGAATCACATCTCAATGCTGTTAAAAGAATTTTTAGATATCTTGTTGGCAATCAAAATTTAGGACTGTTTTATCCTAGAGGTGTTGCATTTGATTTAATTAGTTACTCGGATGCCGACTTTGCGGGATGCAAACTTGATAGAAAACGCACTAGTGGCACTTGTCACTTTCTTAGTAACTCATTAGTATCTTGGTTTAGCAAAAAGCAAAATTTTGTTGCTATATCAACGGCCGAAGCTGAATATATAGCTTCCAGAAGTTGTTGTGCCCAAATACTTTGGATGAAACAACAATTGGAGGACTTTGATTTGCATTATGATCATATCCCTATCAAATGTGATAATACTAGTGACATCAATTTAAGCAAAAATCCGATTCAATACTCACGAACAAAACATATTGAAATTTGAAATCATTTTTTAAGAGATCATGTTTAAAAAGGGGATATTGCACTTGAATTTGTAAACACCAACAAACAATTCGTGGATATTTTCACAAAACCTCTATGTAATAACCCGACCCTCTTATGTGTTTCTGGTATACTCTCGGTCCCCTATTCTGTGAATTTAAATGTTTATTGTGAAATTTTATGTGAAATTGGGTTTAATTAAGTGAATCTTATGGTTATAGATTCTTATCTGCCTAATAAAACAGAGTATCTGCTACAACCATAACGTTTGGATCAGGAATTGGAAGCCTTAGAGACGTAATTATCTGAAATTAATTTTATATTGGTGATCAGCATAATTTTTAAGCCATAATATGATTTTCTGTGAAATTTCAATTTGGAATAATTAAACTGATTAAATTTTGTCTTATTCATTTATTTATATATATATATATATGTGTGTGTGTGTGTGTGTGTGTGTGTGTCATGCTCTTTAACAATTGGACTTGGAGCCTTATACAAATATTTCCTAAAAGAAAGAATTAGGGAAGGAGAGGGTTGAGAGGAAGAGGATAAATTCCTCAAGAAGAAAGATTGGGAAATTGAGAGGAATTGTAAGGATTAAAGCTCAAGGTATTTGTATTCTACTTGAATTAAGTCCCCTCTTAAATATGAGTAAGATTTTCTTTGATAATCATGCAAATTAGGGTATGTATTGGTTAAGCTAAAAAGATGTGTTATCATGGATTTGATTTGGGGTTAAGTTGAGTAATATGGAGAAGGAGTTCATTCTATTCCTTATCTGTACACATTTGAACTCATTTATGGATTTGGATGATTGCATATGTATTTGGGAACTATATAGAAAGGATTCAAAGTGTTTAACTTATGTTTGTGAATTGCAAGGAATTGAAGAATCAATTCATATTGAAATTGATATGTGTTTGAAATGTCTTTGTACATGATTTTTGAACCATGTTCCATCAATTAAAAGACCTATATTGAGCCTTGTAAAAGCTCACTAAAAATTGAGTTTTGCTGGATTTTCGAACTGCAATCTGTGTAGAATCGCCACACGTGCGGGGGTCATGGCCACACGTGCGGGGGTCATGGCTGCACGTGCAGGAAGCCTTGCCACACGTACGGGGCTCACAGCCGCACGTGCGGCCCATGCTGCAAAATTTTGTTTGCTCTATTTCGCATGCTTAACCCTCTAATATTTTTGAAATCTGTGTTTGATGTCGTTAAGATGCCTGTAAATTTGTTCGAAGTAAAATGAAACAGGAAATGAATTAAGAAAGAAAAAGAACTAACGTACAAGTTGTGCATGTGTGTAGGTCATAACCTGGGAGGGTCAAGCTCTCTATTATGGCACTGTGAGTAATAGTGCGGCATATGTACATTTTACTACTGTTGATGACTATTGTTACTAATGCTCCGTTCCTCGTAAGTGATTACACTAACATTTATGTTAGTTGGAGATCAGTGTGACCTTATGTGAACGTTGAAAGGTTTGCATACATCAGTATGACTATGGAATTATTCTGTTCTGTCAATAACGAATATTAACCCTCTGTTATCTATAAGCAACTATGTCGTTTCTTAATGAATAAATGGAACTTATGTTCATCCTTGGACGATGAAATTTGTGTGAACCTAAGATCATTATGTTTTGCCACTAATGAATCTTAGATCATTCTGTTGTGTTATACATAGACCCAAGGTCGTTCAGAACCTATGATATGAATATTACAGTCTAACATCATTGTGTAATTCACGTTAGAATGTAAATTGTTCTATTCTTATTAAGCGTACTGGAAGGATATATGTGCCCTCTGTTAGTTATTATTATTATTCCGTTATGCGCAAGACAACTGTGTTAACTTGCAATTAAACCATGGGGTAAATTATGTACACTATCATGTGATGGTATTCTCATGAATCTGGAGTTAGCCTGTTCTGTTTATTCGTTCTGTTTATACTATAACATGATATGAATTGTTCGGTCCTTGAGACCTATTGATTTCTGGTATGGAACAAAGTGCTGCAATGCGAGACACCTCTTGAGTCCATACATATATGAACTGGGCTTAAAGCCAATCTGGGCCTATGGCCATTCTGTGTGATCTATTAGGCCAGAGGCCATTCTGTGTAATCTGTTAGGCCTGAGGCCAATCTGTATTTTCTGGTATGAAACAAAGTGCTATATGGAACTAAGTGCTATAGTGTGAGTCACCTCTAAAATCTGTACAAGACACCTCTTGGGTTCATACATGCATGAACAGTCACTACGCCAAAATTGGGCTTTAGCGACGGTTTTTTACCGCCGTTAAAGGCTGTAAAACCGCCGTTAAAGCCTTTAATGGCGGTATTAACGGCGGTTTCGTTACCGCCGTTTATGCGCGTGTCGGAAAAAGTGAAACCGTCGTAAAAAGGCAAATTACCGTCGTTAAAAGTCGACCAAAAACGGCGGTAATATAGGACCAAAAATGGCGATTTTTTACCGCCGTAAATAGATTCAAAATTTTCAAAAAATAATTCTTTCTTCTTGCACTCCCTAAGTTTTGAACCTAAGACCTCTCATCCACCCACACTAACCACTCTGCCATAGCCACTCTTCATGAAATATATTCCCTAAATAAATATTTAAACATTACTTTTACTTTATTGTAGATGGTTTCGCCGAAACTCGCCGGAGCACGTCGGAGTTTCGCCAGAGCTCCGCCGGCAAAGACCGCCGTCATTAACGGCAGTAATGGTTGGGCATTAGCAGCGGTTTTGTTACCACCGTTAAAAGTGGGCATTAACGGCGGTTTCGTTACCACCGTTAAAAGTGGGTTTCATTACCGTCATTAAAGACACTTTTAATGGCGGTATTTTTAACGGCGGTAACGAAAGTGCCGTTAATGATACATTAACGGTGGTATTAACGGCGGTTTTCGTTACCGCCGTTAATAGTACCTTTAATGGCGGTTTTCGTTACCACCATTAAAAAAACCGTTGTTAATGCCCTGTTTTGGCGTAGTGAGTGCTTAATGCCACTCTGTTTAAGGGCTTAATGTCACTCTGTTTAAGGGCTCAATGCCACTCTGTTCAAGGGCTTAAAGCCATTCTGTTTAAAGACTGGGCCTAAGGCCGTTCTGAAATTAGTACAGAATCAGATAAACCATATGATCTCTGCATTTACATACGCATTGTTATGCATTGTTATGTATCATGATTTAAGTTGAGCATCGAATTGTTTAAGTACTATTATTCACTGAGCCTGGCTCACTCTGTATTATGTCTGCTTCTGTAGATAACCAATCGGGAGGTCAGTGCTAACCCATGTCGCCGTTCTCTTTTGTCAACCTCTGTGTGTCCAGGCCTTAGATGAAGTCACTTACATTTTGGTGAAGTTTTGTTAAGATGTTGGCTTGTACTTTAATTTGTTGTCTAAGGTTGAATGTACATAACTTCCTTAACTCCAATGTTTTTTTTGGTTATACACCCAATCATAGGGCTGGGTCTGTATATGTGCATGTATATAACTGATGCTCAGGTGCATGTCTCTGTATATTATTTACCTGTTATGATGTTTGCGATCCTGGCATAGTAGTTGTAGCTCAATGGTGATTGTTTTCTATTATTTCTTGGTATTTAATGCTTCCGTTCAGGCCCCGTATGTTATGTATATCGGGTTAAATGTCCGTTTCTGAATAGGTCATGCCCAAACTTCTAGGGGCGAGTTTGGGGCGTGACACCCTAAGCAAGGATCGCTTCAATTTTATTCACGGTGAGCTTGGAATGTCGATTTCTACTTAAAAAGCTTTGTTATGACTGTGAAACTTGAATTTTTGTTAAAATGATATATGTGTATTGCTACATTGATATGGAAACATTTATATCAGTTGCATGCTCTCAAGTCCTTCATACATTTATTATCCTTAACAGTTTGTTATTCTCAAATGTGTAATTTTTTTGGGGTTCTGCATCTTGAGGTAAAATTAACTTTGTATACATTGATTTTCTTTAAAACCCTCATGGTATTTTTTTTTGCATTACCCTTCCAGCAACACCGATGTCTCTCTCTCCTGTCGTTAACTCTCGAAACTCTTGCAAGTCTCTCAAACGGTCTACCTGTCGCAACGGTCGCGGGGCTTCGGGGGGGACTAATGATATAGATAAGCCTTTTTATTACTCGTTTAGACTTCCCCCCTTCAAGAGCTCCGCTAGTATACTAACTTGGTTACCTAGCCCAGAATAAAGAATCCATAGAGAGTATCAAAGAGAGTAAGGAATTCTTATAACAAGCATGTAAGCAAATCGCGGTAGTTACGCGATGGCTGTTCCGCAAATAGAAGCTGTTGGATAAGAGCGATTGGTCTTCCTCTTGCAATCGAGAATAAGGACTTCAAAGCGCAAATAGGCAATCGAGAAAGGCAAATAAAATAGGTGGAAATCGGTATTTAGTACGGTGGTATGCGAGGAGCAAGACAGTATGCAATCAATAAGTACGAGCAAGCTCACTCATAGTACGGTAAATAAGCACAAACAGCAGCAGTAAATCGCCAGTTCTTTCAGTATTCGCGATAAGCAAGATAAGGTAGATCTTAGAATAGCTAGTATAAGAAAGTAAAGTAGTCACTTCCGGAAAGAAGGATTCAATCCAGCCCCTACGGCTACCTTGTTACGAACGATTCAGAGAAGGGATTCCAGAAAACCCTAAAACGAAAAAAACTGAACCTGGACACTTTTTTATTTGACTAAGCCCGGGCTTCCTACGTACCCGGGGGATCAAGTCGCTCGTAGTTCTTCTCGTTGCAATCTCTGGGGTGGGTCCTCCGGCCCGTACATATGGTTGTAGTTGGTTCGTTCCTTCTCTTCGAAAGTGATTTCTTCTCCTTGCGAATTTACCGGTCTATCAAAAATGTAGGGAAAGGTCCTTACCACTTTTCTGATGCAATTCCATACCGTCGCGAGAACTCTCCCCTCATCCAGCTTTGGTAGTCTTTTCCCATGCGGCAGAAGTCTATTCAGATGCATACTACTTACTATGCTGACGGGGAAACGCAGATTCACTCAAGACAAGTCGTTCGGGGGGGTGCGTCTGCACCCAAAGCGATGTTGCCCATGGGTAGTCGTCTCGAGGGACATTGGCAGATAAATTCTGCCGGTCCATCTGATGTAAGGAATTTAAACTCGAAGACCTCCAGCCGGCTCCTGCTAAGCTCGACGACCTGAGGGCCGACGTCCAAGACGAGCTGTTGGAAGTCAACCTGGGCACGGAAGATGAACCTCGGCCGACATACAAAAAAAGCAAGAACTTCTCACCAGAGATGGCCGATGCAGTCATGAACATACTTCACGAGTATCGGGACAGTTTCGCTGGGGACTACTCTGAGAGCATCAACTTCCGATAAAGGAGGGTTGAAGGCCATTCAAGCAGCCTTCTCGGCGCATGTCCCCAGAGATAGAGGTTAAAAGCGGCTGCTGGATGCGGGGTTTATCAAGCGGTATACCGATTGGCTCTCACACATTGTGCCGGTCATCAAGAAGAACGGCAAACTGCGGGTCTGTCTCGATTTTCTTAATCTCAACCTCGCGACACCTAAAGACGAGTACCCGATGCCGAAAGGAAATTGGAAGGCAGTCTCACTCTACCTCGGGAACATAAGAACGAGTTGTATAAAACGGAAGTAAACCACGATTCCTGCCCTACTGATAGTACACCTGACTTCTTGCTTTTAGACGTGAAGTCAGAAGGGATCTTAGACCCTCGGGATTCAGCGCCATGGTCGGAGGGAGAGCCACCAGCAAGTTATGGATCGAGTCGGCTAATAATTGGAGGGAGCGGGGGCATGGACTACATGGGGCATCAACCACTGGGTCAAAGGCAATGGTTTCATCCGTTGACCCATAATCCATTGAGTCGGAGTCAGAGGCAGTCCCGGTCGTGGTTCTCCAGAGGCCTCGGATCTCCGGACTAGAAGGGGTGCTCCCCCTCTTTCAATGCCCAGTTTACTGATTGAACGAGGAATGGCCCAGCTTGCCGGCCGCCCTTTCCTTTTTTATACACAGAGTCAACACCGAGTCTTTCTTGTAGTTGGATCCATCGTTCCTCTCCTCAACACCCGCCTTTGCTCTCATTAAGTATAATTTCTACTGGTATTATTTTATTTTAATTTATTTTTTTTTATTGCTATTAGGCTTAATATCTTTTATTTTTTTATTTATTTTTTGTTGTTTTACTAATAGGCTTCATTTCCTTTATTATTATTTTTTTCTTCATTTCTTTTCATTATTTTTTTTTTTTTTTTTTTTTTGGTGTTTTGCCCTAAGGCTTAATTCTGATTTTTTTTTTTGCACTTTACTTTCATCTTCAAGTGATTACATTAAACATAAAAACAAACACAAATCAAAATATACATATTTATATTAAAATAAAATAAAAAATCCCTTCATTTCTCCGGCCATTGGCCGACCTCACTTACTAGCATCTTCCACTGCTCTCTTCTTCTTTTTATCACCTTGGGCAACGCTTGACGTCCCTGCTCCCGTGCTTTCGTCGAGAGCGAGCACTCCCTACTGACAATCAAAAGCGAAAAACAAAGTTGCTCCAAATCGGGCCATGGAGATGGTCTTCCTTTAAGCTCTTTATTTTCGGCCTTCAGTGCGCAATCTCTGCTCACGCATCCTTGTACATGCGCTGGAGCACAGAGAGTTGGGCATTGACCTAGTGAAGCTCACTCGTTCTGTTCTGCAGTCGATGCGCCAATTTTGTGACTGCAGTCATCGTCTCCATACAGGACATCAGTGTGAAATAACTGGCTTCAATATCTGATTGCACTGCCATTATTTACTCAATCGACATCATAGGAAGGTTGGGAAGAGTAGGAGCCGGGGCACTCGGCTCAGCAACGCTTACGGGATTATTCAGGTCCAGAAAGAGAGTAAGGGGAGGGGACGAGGCCATGAAGTAGAGAAGAGAGATGTAATCGAAAGGAGGGTCGCTTTTGGCAGCCTTTCTGCTCTGGTCAGTCTCTCTGTTCTATCTCTCTCACGTAGAAGAAGAAAGAGATGGAAGCGAATGAGAAAGAAGGAGACGGAGGAGAAGAAGATAAGAGGGAGAGAGAGCCAAGGTAGTTGATTGACCCGTCTCGCTTTTGTCGGTCGGCTGATGCAAAAGCGAGGCCACGTGTCCGACGCGATTTTCGACAGAAAAGAGAGAGGCGAGCAAATCATATATATATATCTGTTTTGATTATCTGTTTTTTGATGCCGTTTATCCCTATCATTTTCCTCCTCCTCCTCCTCCTCCTTCTCCCGATTCTGAGCCATGATTTCCTTTTTGATAATGTCATAGGGGGAGAAACTTATGATGTTATGTATTATGATGTTATGTATTATGGTATTATTTTCAAACTAATCTGATGTTATGTAGTTATAGTTTGATATCTTAATCTTATATCATGCTGTTGATTAAAGCTTATTTATTACACATGTGCTAACGTATGTATTTAGAAATGAATTCAAGAAGCATGACTTGAGGGAGGGCTTTTCTTACTCCCAAAACAAATCAAAACATCATTGTGTGCCATCATCAAAAAGGAAGAGATTATTAGACTTATTTATTTTGATGATTTATTTTATTATGTTTTAATTTATTTGAAAGAGAAAAATAGAATCCAAAATTTATTTTGATGATTTATTTAATTATATTTTAATTTATTTGAAAAAAAAAATAGAATTCAAAATTTATTTTGATGATTTATTTAATTATGTTTTAATTTATTTGAAAGAGAAAAATAGAATCAAAATTTATTTTGTCCTATTATTTCTCACCTAAACGTTTATCCTAAATATTATTTGAATGTATTTAATATTTGCTTAAATCAAGAGTTCATTTCAATCCAAAAATAATGCCGAAACCAGAGGTTCAAACAGCCCAAAATAAAGGTTCAAACAGTCCAACACAGCAGCAGGCCAAAAGATTCAATGGAAGATATTCAAATTAGTGATGATGAAGTGGAAGAAATTCAAATTAGTAATGATGGAGTGAAAGAAATTCAAATGAATATAACGGCTATAAACGGTTATAAACGGCTCTAAGTTTCATTATATATACCAAAGCCTCTGATGTGAACAAGAGATAACAACTACAAACAAGTTACAGAAATCAGAAAATATTCTTTAATTTGAAATCACTCTCATCTATTCTCTAAAAAAATTTCTGAGAAGTGTTCTTCAATTTTTGTTTACATTCTCTCTCAGAAATTATACATTAAGTCATATAACTTTAAGCCCATCTTTCCCGTGTGAGGATTACAGAAAAATCAGAGTCCAATTTTATATTTATCTTTGAGAGATAATTCTTGTAACTTTCTGTAAAAGCAAAAACACCTTTCTTTCAATCCTATAAGAGTGTAGTACTCTCAGTGTTTTTTAGGCTTAGAAAGTCAATGTAAAATCCGTGAAGGATTGCTTCATCTGTGAAAATATTGCTAGCACCCTGTGAAGTTAAAGAATAGTGGAAAATCTCAAGTAAAACTTGAGGAGTGGACGTAGGCCGAGTTGAAACCGAACCACTATAAATTTATTTGCCTCTCTTTCCCTTATCTCTTTATTTTATTTAAATTGCCATAGCTATATTTCATATTTTTATTGTGCTAAAATCATTAATTGACATAGTTGTTAGAACACTTGTTTTAATTATTTTTATTTCATTAATTATATTTATCTATTGTGCTAGTCATAATTTTTATTAGGGTATTATTATTTTTATTTATAAAAACCTAATTCACCCTCCCTTTTAGATTGTCTTTTGGGTAACAGGATCTAATGAAATAGTAAAAAGAATATGGATTTGATGGAATAAAACTCTTAAAAAGATGACTTATCAAAAATGCTTCCTTTTATAAAATATAATTTTTTTATTTTATTAATTTAAACTCTAGTTTTTAAAAAATTATTTTCAATATAAATCATATGTCTATATTTGTTAAATAAAATGGAAGGAAAAATAATATTTTAATTATTAAACTCAATGTGCGTGTATAAAAAATATGTAAAATATTATTTTTATTGAGTTTAATGATTAAAATATTTTAATTTTGTTAATTTTAGTTAATGAAAGTAGATGGATGGTTTAGATTAAAAATAAACAAAAAAATTAGGATTTAAATTGACAAAATTAAAAATCTAAAATTTATTTTATTTTATTATAGGGTTTCAAACCCTTGGATTTTTTTTTCTTATAATTTTTCCTAATAATTATTATATTACATTCCACTTTTATTCTAACAAACTCAACATTATTCAATATTATTTTTGAAAAAACATATACAAGAAAAATTATTTACAAACAAAAAATTTATATGGGAAAAAAATGTTTATAACAAAGTGTCAACAACATTTTTAAAATTATGAAGACAATGATAGATTGTATTTTGATTGAAAATGAAGTAACCAAAAGAAGTTATATTATTCTATATATAAATTTGTATAAAATTCTATTGGAAAAATTACAAAAAGAAAAAATTCAGGGTCTGAATAATGTAACAAAATAAAATTTTTATTTTTAATTTTATCAATTTAAATTCTAAACTTTTGATTTGTTTTTAATCTAAACCATTTGTCTATTTTTTTTTCAATAAAATAGATGAAAAATCTACATTTAGTCATTAAACTCAATGTAAGTGTGTAAATTGTTTTTTTTTTTAATTATTATTATTATAATTGAAGATGTGTTGTTTGGTTATAATTTATATAGTGATCATTTTAGTTATGAATAGAAATAATTTGGTTATGAAAATTTATAATATCAATACCATAAGGTTATAATTTGTATATGGTACACCCCTTTTAGAGATGTATAATAGAAGGACCTCTTTGAATATGTTCGTTGGAATTACAATAATAATTTATAATAAAGAGACTATTACAATTTTAAGAAGGGATATTATTATAATTTATAGAGAATATATATGATATAATATATATATAGGGGTATTAATGTAATTATCAAAATTTCAAAGGCACATGCCCCCTGGTTCTACACTGGCTCCGTCCCTTTACGTGTGATATGGGTGTTCGTGGGGAGCAAGAATCCTCTCCTTACCTTCTCTATTTGACTCCCTCCTTACAATGGTCAAGATTCATCTTAAGAGAATTCAATGGTTTAGATCATTTCAAAAAGATTACTTTTTAATTTTTAATTTTTTTTAATAAAGTGATTTGAGCCGTTAGATTCTCTTTAGATGAATCTTGACCGTTGTAAGGAGGGAGTTAAGTAGAGAATGCAAGGAGAGAATCCTTGCTCTTTTGTGGATATACCGCTTGAGTCGGATCCCCTCCTTGCAACTCCTCATTGCAATCCTCCTTCTAACGGCTGAAATCAATTGTTGCAACATCTAACGGTCATAAAAAATAAAAATAAAAAATAAAGAAATTGAAATCGGCCATTGGATGTTGCAACGGCTGATCTCAGCCGTTGCAAGGAGTATTACAAGGAGGAGTTGTAAGGAGGGGATCCCAACTCATAGGGCTTAGAGTTTGATTTGTAAGTTTAATCTTTCTTTTTTTTTTTTATTTAAAAAAAAATATAAAATTGTGAAGCGGGATTGGTTATAAGGATAAGACTTATAATAATCGGAGAATTTATTCTTTTCAAATCTCTCTCAATATATACATCTTTATACCTTTAATTGAAATTTCTTGGCCAATGATCAAAAAAAAGAAAAAAAAAAGCATCAACAGATGTCCATCCATGGTTTATGTACTCCTCCATTGTCGGTATGTATCCACTTTGTGCCCAATTTGCCCCCTTTAAATAACAACTAGCGGGTGACACGCGATATGTATGTAATTTAGGTAATTAATAATAAAAACAAATCATAAAGAATTTAATATTATAAATGTATGTTATTTAAGTGATAAGTATGTTCTTAATAAAACTCAAGATTTTTGGTTCAAAACTTACTTACGCTGTGTATAATAATTCTTTTATTTTAACATATATAAAGTTGTCATATGAAACGAGGAGAATAAGATTTTACTAAACCAATTTAAGTTTTCACTTAATAATAGTATGGATATACTAAATCTTTCCACTGCAACACTCACAATACAATTGCATCATGCAAATATATATGTATAGTATTTGTTTTAACCATAAATATATAGTTATTGTTAGGCCTATATGTAATTTGATTAAATAAGACAGAAGGTATATACATGGAAAAAAAAAAAAAGTTATTGTGACCTATATTTATTTATTTAGTGAAAATTACACTAGTAGATCTTATAATTTGTCTCTTATGTTAATTGAATATTTATTCTAATTATATTAATTTTATTTGTGAATATTTCATACTATGCCAATTTAATCTTATTGGTAAAATATCAAAAAAAATTATATTTTATTGATAAATGATACAAAGAAAATGAGATACAAAATAGATCAGGCTGAGGTACGGATATCTCGTTTTCTTTAGGGAGATCAAGTCCACTGCGGTAGGAAAAACCCAAATACCAATGCAGCAGTCACAAAACTATGATTTGTCCCCTCCAAGATACAACAGCCTGACCACTTGTCATATGGTTCAGGCCAACTCTCCACAAGATGGTGAACCCAAAACTCCACCAAGAAAACACCCTTCTTTGCTAGTAATTTCTCTTGTATAGAAAATAGTTTGTGTGTGTTTGTGTACAAAAGAATAAATGAGAGGGACTATTTATAGGCGACTAGGACCTTACAAGTTACACCAATATAAAGATGATCATTAAACTAGAGAAATGGAGTAACCCCAAAACTAACTCACCACCAAGTTCATGAATTCTAATTACTCTCCATTCATGAACAAGATAAAAGGTTACCAAAGTAATAAAACTCCATTCATGAACAAAATAAGAGGTTACCAAAGTAATAAAATTCCATTCATGAACAAGATATATCAATAAATAAATAAAATATATTAAAATGAACCAACAATCCCCCACTCATTTTAATATCAATAAGGACAAGAGAGATTACCAAACGAAGATAGACTAGTACGCATCATGAAGGTATGCTCTGGATTGAACCTTCATTATTGAAACAGCAACCTCTACTTCAGAGTCAATAGTGGTCTCAGACTTGAACTATGACTGCTTAGAGGAAATAAAGTATTACTGCTCACACATAATAGTCCAGGTGTTGACATGAGCTTTACTAGCCAGCACATTACGGCCTTGTGCTAATCCCAGTTTTCATGAGCATATTTGAGAACAAGCCTTGTTCTCATAGAAAGCGGCTCCACTTTCATGCTCACATAGGTGAAATCTGTCAAGGATGTTCCTGTAATTGACACACCCCACTCAACAAGAGCTACAGAATTTCATTAAGAGTATAAAAACTCAACCCTCCAACATTACAGGACAAATGCACTTACATCATAGGGATGGATAACAAAATATTAAAGGGTGCATTTTTACAACCGCCATATGATTCATTCTTCTCATTGAACCTAGTTACAAGATCTCTGGTCCCTAGGTTGGGTATCCTCATACATGGTTTATGATTTTATACGCTTTAAACCCATCCCCCTCGATGTATTCCAGACCCTATCTCTTGCCAAGGCCTTGGTTAATGGATCTGCAAGATTATTACAAGATTTTACATAATTCATAGTTATGATGCCATTACTTAAATAGGATCTCACATTACTATGTTTTCTTCGAACAGGTCTGGATTTACCATAATAAAAATGGTTGTTCACTCTACCAATAGCAGCAGTGCTATCACAACGAATTAACACAAGAGGCATTGGTTTTTCCCAAAAAGGAATTTCATGTAACAAATCTCTCAACCAATTCGCTTCCTCACATGCTGAAGCTAACGCTATAAGCTCAGCTTCCATTGTAGAATTAGCAATTATAGTCTACTTTTTAGACTTCCAACATATAGCACCACCACCCAAGGTAAAAATAAAACCCGAGGTAGAGAGAGAATCACCTGACAAAGTGTTCCAATCGGCATCACTATATCCCTCAAATACCGCAGGATACTTGTTATAAAACAAACCATAATTTTTTGTACCAGATAAATATCTCATAATTCGTCTCATGGCTAGCCAATGATCTTGACTTGGTTTGCTAGTAAACCTACTAAGTACTCCAACAGCATATGCAATGTTAGGTCTAGTACAGTCAGTAGCATATCTCAAACTACCAATCATGCTAGCATATTCCTTTTGATTAATCACTTCTTTTTCATTTGTAACAGCAGATACATGTATGCTTGCATCAAAAGGAGTAGCAACATGTTTACAGTCTAGAAAATTATATTTCTTTAAAATTTTCTCAACATAATGCGACTCATCAAGAAAAATGCCATACTTAGTCTTGGTAATTTTAATTCCCAAAATAAAATTTGCTTCACCAAGATCTTTCATATCAAATTGACTATTAAGCATATTTTAGTCTCATTTATGATATGCAGATTAGAGCTAAAGATAAATAGATCATCCACATATAGGCTAATAATCACATGTGCATTCTCACAAGTTTTATAATATATGTACTTATCACATTCATTAGTCTTATAGCCATTCTCAAGCATGTAGGAACCAAATTTCTCATGCCACTGTTTAGGAGCTTGTTTTAAACCATAAAGGGATTTAGTTAGCTTACACACCTTGTTTTCTTGGCCAGGCTCCACAAAGCCTTCAGGTTGGTCCATGTAAATCTCTTCATCTAGATCTCTATTTCAAAATGCTGTTTTTACATCCATTTGATGAATTTTTAAAACATGAATTGCAGCTACTGCAATCAACAGTCTAATGGATGTAACTCTAGTAACCGGAGAAAAAGTATCAAAGAAATCAAGATCAACTTGTTGCTTAAAACCTTTAGCGACAAGCCTCGTTTTATATTTATCTATAGTTCCATCCGGTTTAAGTTTTTTACGAATGACCCATTTACACCCAATAGTTTTACAACCTAGAGGTAAATCCACTAGCTTCCATGTTTTATTTGAAAGTAGTGAATCTATCTCATCATTTACAGCCTCTCTCCAAAAAATAGCATTAGGTGATGATAAAGTTTCTTGCACCGTAAGAGGAATTTCTTCTACATTGTAAAGAAAATAGTCAAGGCCAAAATCTTTTTCAACTCTAGCTCATTTACTCCTCCTTTGTTGGATTTGAGAATTTTCTTATTCTTGAAAAACTTGAAAATGAGTAGAAGAGTTAGGTATGGATAAAATATTTTTAGAAATTATTTGACTCCCACTATTTTTAGATTTGAAAGAAAAGTTATTTTCATAAAAAATAGCATCACCTGATTTAAAAATAATATTATTTTCCATATCACAAAATCTATAAGCTGTACTATGCAACGCATACCCAAGAAAAGTATAGGTGGTAGCTCATTCACTTAATTTAGGTCATTTAGGATCTGCAAGCCTCACAAAAGCTAAACAACCCCAAACCCTCAAATAACCTAGATTTGGTTTATGCCCCCGCCACAACTCATAAGGTACAATTTTAGTCTTTTTGTATGGCACTCTATTTAATCACATGGCAAGCTGTCAAAATAGCTTTGCCCCAAAGATTTAAGGGAGCACCTGAATCGATAAGCATAGCATTCGTCAAATCAATTAACGTTCTATTTTTTTCTTTCAACTACGCCATTAGATGAAGGTGAATATGGTGGAGTAGTCTCATGAATAATTTCCAATGACTGAACAAAAGAGTTGAATCCTAGAGATTCATACTTCCTGCCTCTATCACCTCTAATTCTTTTAATCATTTTACTGGATTGATTTTCCACTTCAAGAATGAATTCTTTAAATTTCTCAAAAGCATCACTTTTATTTTTTAATAAATATACGTTTGTGTATTTTGAAAAATCATCAATAAAAGTGATAAAATATCGGTTACCACCTCGAGTTAAAATTCCTTCAACCTCACACAAATTAGTATGAAATAATTCTAGCAATTCGGTATTTTTTTCAATAGTTTTATGAGGCCTCTTGGTAATTTTTGCTTTACTGCAAACTTCACATTTCTCAAAAAAAATTTGTCACTTTAGGAATTAATCCTAAACTACTCATGATTCCCACATATTTACTGTTAATATGACACAAGCAAGCATACCAAAAATTAATAGAAGACAAAGTGTAAGTGGTGTCATAGTAATAATCAATTAATCGACAAGGAAAATTAAGAGATAAAAGCGACATTTATACTCATCTGTATTATAGGAAGCCACTTTTGCTTCATGTGCCTCGTAGTCTTCATCATTCATCTTCTCGGTTGGGATTTTGTTTGGGCTTTTCTCGATAAGAACATATGCAACTTTCAAAAGGCTGAGGTAAAAAAAAAAACTTTTCCTTTCGACTTCTTAAATGAACTCCCTTGAACTTGAAAGACTTGCTGAGATCTCCAATTCCATCATTGGTTTTTTCTGGCACTTGTTCCATGTTTAATCTCCTTAAAATTGTTGGTGAAAATACCAGAAAAAATTATATTTTATTGATAAATGATGCAAAGAAAATGAGATACAAATAGATCAGGCTAAGGCACGGATATCTCGTTTTCTTTAAGGAGATCAAACTCACTGCGGTAGGAAAAACTCAAATACCGATGCAGCAGTCACAAAACTATGACTTGTCCCATCCAGGATACAACAGCCTGACCACTTGCCATATGATTCAGGCCAACTCTCTACAAGATGGTAAACCCAAAGCTCCACCAAGAAAACACCATTCTTTGCTAGTAATCTCTCTTGTATAGAAAATAATTTGTGTGTATTGGTGTAGAAAAGAGTAAATGAGAGGGACTATTTATCGGCCACTAGGACCTTACAAGTTACACCAATATAAAGATGATCATTAAACTAGAGAAAATGGAGTAACTCCAAAACTAACTCACCACCAAGTTCATGAATTCTAATTACTTTCCATTCATGAACAAGATAAAAAGTTACCAAAGTAATGAAACTCTATTCATGAACAAGATAAGAGGTTACCAAAGTAATAAAACTCCATTTATGAACAAGATATATCAATAAATAAATAAAAGATATTAAAATGGACCGACAAATCTAATTGATAACTTCTTTTCTTTTTTTAAAAATTTTTTTTTATAAATTGGGTCAAAATCAATATACAAAATAGCCCATCCACTTCTCAAAATGATTGAGGGGGACTGGCTTTCAATTTGAAATGCACCATTCAGTTTTTAATGGATTATTTTGTCCTTAATTTTTATCCAATTACTTAAATAAATCTAAATCACACATTAGGCCTTGTTTGGGAAGACTAAATAAGTGCACTTTTTGACTTTTTATGAAATATGAGTTGGGTTTGGGTTGGGTTTGAAGTGATGTGTTAGAGAGGTGATGTGACTTAAATAAGATGATGTGACTTAAATAGGATAGTGACTTTTTGACTTTTTATCTTTTTTCAATCTTCCCAAACTAAGCCTAAGTGTTCATGCAATTATTTATTTATTTTATTTTTTTTAGCATTCTTTTAAGGTAAGGAAGGATGTGAACCTATGTTCCTTAAGAATGTTATAAACCATTTCATTAATCCAGTTATAGTAACCAACATATCTTCATGTAGTCTGGTAAATATGTTCCAGTGCATTCACGTCCCATTTGGGAAACCAAAAAAAATATTCCACTGCATTCACATCCCATCTGACAAACGCACAAAAAAAACAAAAAAAAAAAAAAATGTCAAATTTACTAAATGAAAACAAAAGCCCAATTATTTTCTTCCCTCCTCTCTCCCCCTTTCTTTCTCTGGGCATCATTAATAAAGTTGTATATTAAATATGTAGGTCCTGGTAAATCTCACATACACACACACATACACACAAAAATTATTTACTCATGTTTAAAAGAAAAATCACAAAAACTCTTTAATTTATAGATATATACGTCTCTTTATTTCTTGACTAAAATGAGACTTTTTTTAATTAAAAATAAAATAAATTGATAGATAGCATGTAATAATTCGACACAAATTGGGTGTAACACTGCTAGTTTGACATAATTATAACTCTTAAATATTAGTGAACTATATGCGAGACCTATTATATCTTTTAGAGTGTAAAAATGAGGTGGTAAAGAAAAATAATAATATTATATGAACAATATTACATCTATTTAAAATTTTACTAAAAACATCTATGTTCAAATATCATTAGAGGTTTTAATTTAATTTTATTTTTTTGACAAAAAATCACATTTGACCATTTATATTTTTAGTAAAATTTTTAATATACGTAGAATTATTCATGTTATATTTATTGTCTTTCATATTACATTTTAAATACTATTTTATGTAGTATAATCACCGACATTAGATGTTAATGATGCTCATGTGGAGCCCTATATATTAATGATTATGATGATATTTCAAAGAATAATGTCATATGTACTAATTAGTGTACTAACTAGTGCACTAATTAATAAAGGATTTTTATTGATAAGTCCAATTTAGAAGTGTTTTAACCCAAGAAGTCCATGAATGAATTTTTTAACCCATTTAGTCCCATGTATGTATAGTTTTATTCTATAAAGTCCATTTTTTTGATTTACACTATTTTCTTAGACACTTATACCCTTATATTTAATTTTGATACCCTTATAAATATTTTTTGAAGGATTACCATTTTAATGATGTGAAAATTTATATTTTAAAATTCACATTGGTAGAAATGCAAAATTGACCCGTGGGCGGCCTGAAACCTGCCGACGAGCCGGGGCGAGCCCGGCCCGTTGACAATGTGAATATTCACATTGCATTGTTAACATTCACATTAATAGGAGTGTAAAATTGGCCCGCGTCCCGTGGTGGGGCGAAACCCGCCTGCGGCCCATGGGCGGCCCGGGGCGGACCCGGCTCGGCCCGTTGACAATGTGAATATTCACATTGACATGTTAACATTCACATTGATAAGAGTATAAAATTAATCCACGACCCATGGGCGGCCAAAAGCTCGCCAGCGGCCCGGGACGGGCCCGGCCCGGCCCGTTGACAATGTGAATATTCACATTGACATGTTAACATTCACATTGATAGGAGTGTAAAATTAGCCCGCGTCTCGTGGCTACCCGAAACCCGCCCACAGCCCGTGGGCGGCCCGGGGCGGTCCCGGCCCGGCCTGTTAATAATGTGAATATTCACATTGATATGTTAACATTCACATTGATAAGAGTATAAAATTGGCCAGCAGCCCAGGACGGGCCCGACCCGATTCGGCCCTGCCCGTTGACAATGTGAATATTCACATTGACATGTTAACATTCACATTAATACGAGTGTAAAATTGGCCCCCGTCCCGTGGCGGTGCGAAACCTGCCCACGGCCAATGGGCGGCCCGGGACGGGCCCGGTCCGACCCGTTGACAATGTGAATATTCACATTGATAAGAGTATAAAATTAGCCTGCGGCCCATGGGCGGCCAAAAGCCCGCCCGCGGCCCGGGGTTGGCCCGGCCCGTTGACAATGTGAATATTCACATTGACATGTTAACATTTACATTGATAAGAGTGTAAAATTGGCCCGCAGTCCATGGGCGGGCCGAAGCCCGACCGAAGCCCGAGGCGGGCTTGGCCCGACCCGTGACAATGTAAATATTCACATTGAAATGTTAACATTCACATTGATAGGAGTGTAAAATTAGCCCGCGCCCCGTGGCTGCCCGAAACCCACCCACGGCCCGTGGACAACCCGGGGCGGGCCTGGCTCGGCCTGTTGACAAGATGAATATTCACATTGACATGTTAACATTCACATTGATAAGAGTGTAAAATTGGCCCGTGACTCGCGAGTAGCCCGAAGCCCGACCTCGGGCCGGGGCGGGCCCGGCCCGTTGGCAATGTGAATAGTCACATTGACATGTTAACATTCACATTGATAGGAGTGTAAAATTGGCCCGCAGCCCGTGGGCGGCCCGAAGCTAGACCGCAGCTCGAGGCGGGCTTGGCCCGACCCGTGACAATGTGAATATTCACATTGACATGTTAACACTAACATTGATAGAAGTGTAAAATTTGTCCGCTGTCCGAAGCTAGCCCGCAGCTCGGGGTAGGCCCGGACCCAAACTCGGGCCGCCCCGGGCCGCCCATGGGACGCGAGTCAATTTTACATTCTTATCAATGTAAATGTTAACATGTCAATGTGAATATTCACATTGTCAACAGGGCGGGCCGGGTCCGACTCGGGCCGCCCACAGGCCGTGAGCGGGTTTCGGGCAGCTACGGGGCACGGGTTAATGTTACACTCTTATCAATGTAAATGTTAACATGTCAATGTGAATATTCACGTTGTCAACGGGCCGGGCTGGGCTGGGCCGGGCCTAACCCGGCCCGGGACCAGGCTTCGGGCTGCCCACGGGTCACGGGCCAATTTTACACTGTTATCAATGTTAATGTTAATATGTCAATGTGAATATTCACATTGTCAACGGGCCGACCTGGGCCCGCCCTGGGCAGCGGGCGGGCTTCGGGTCGCCCACGGGCCACGGGCCAATTTTACACTCCTATCAATGTGAATGTTAATATATCAATGTGAATATTCACATTGTCAATGGGTCGGGCCGGGCTCGCCCCGGATCGTCCACGGGTTTCGGGCCGCCCATGGGACGCTAGTCAATTTTACACTCTTATCAATGTGAATGTTAACATGTTAATGTGAATATTCACATTGTCAACAGGCCGGGCCGGGCCCGTCCCAGGCCGCCCACGGGCCGTGGGCTGGTTTCGGGCAGCCACGGGGCGCGGACTAATTTTATACTCTTATCAATGTGAATGTTAACATGTCAATGTGAATATTCACATTATCAGTGGATCGAGCTGGGCCCGCCCAGGGCAGCCCACGAGCCGCGGGCGGGTTTCGGGCCGGCCACAGGCCGCGGGCTAATTTTACACTCCTATCAATGTGAATGTTAATATGTCAATGTGAATATTCACATTGTCAACGGGCCAGGTCGAGCCCGGCCCGGGCTTCAGGCTGCCCACGGGTCACGGGCTAATTTTACACTCTTATCAATGTTAATGTTGATATGTCAATGTGAATATTCACATTATGAACGGGCCGGCCCAGGCCCGCCCCAAGCGGCGGGCTGGCTTCGCGCCGCCCTCGGGCCACGGGCCAATTTTACACTTCTATCAATGTGAATGTTAACTTGTCAATGTGAATATTCACATTATCAACGGGCTAGGCCGGGCGTATTTTTTTGGCCTGTGGCCCGGCCCGACCCGACCCGAATTTTTCCGGGCACCCACGAGGATCGACGTGGGCCGGGCCCCTACACATTGACGATATGAACATTCACATTGACGGTGTGAACATTCACATTAGGGGTATTTTGGTAATTATGTCACCAATAGAACTTATTGAAATATGAGAAAATAATGTGAACTAAATAGAACATAAGTAGATGAAAATGGTATTTTGGTCTTCTTATCTCCAATTAGACCTAATGGAATAGTAAAAAAGAATATGGGTTAGATGGAATAAAGCTCTTAGAAAATGGATTTATCAAAAAAGCTCCCAATTAATAATGTAACATAATTTAAGATATTTTGGGTATTAGTAATTTGTATAATGAGTGGGGTCAATAATAATATCATAACTAATATTGATACATTAGTTAGTATACTAATTGGTGCTTGTAGTACTACCATATTTAAAATATGGTATAAAAATATTATAAATATGAAATTATTTAATCTTAATCAGTCATTGTAGGGAATCAATGAAACATTTTTGGATCGTAATTGATTCTTTCAACTTAATTTTTTTTTTTTAGATGGGGTGATTCTTTAAACTTTAAAATATGATTTCTGGTGCTCTTTTTAAATCCATATAATATGTTATTAGATAATAAGTAATAATGAAAAAACTGTCTTCCAGAAATAACAACAAATCTCGAGTTCAATTGTATTTACATATTATCGAAAAATCCAAATAAAACATAAATTTTAATTAGTTTAAAATAGAAAAATGTTTGGGAGCTCTAAATTGGGAGCACTAAAAGAGCTCTAGAGAGTGGGTCCCACTGACTGATGTGATGTTTTGGCCTTAGATTTTTTTTTTCTTTTTTTTTTTTTGAATTTCCATCTCATTAGTGGTCTATTAGTGCTCCCAAATTAGTGGGATGTATCATTGTTGTTTAAAATATTTGAACTTATAATTTTAAGTGAAATTAATATATTTTTCAAATATAAAACTTGTAATTTTAAATCAATCAAATTTTAGATTTGTATTTTGTTTTGGAGTAATACTCTTCATGATTCATGTTTCCAGATTTGCTTAGTTATCACTTAAAAATTAACATAAAAATAATAAATTTCGCTATTCAAATCAATAAAAATTCTAGTGACCCCAAGGATTGTACAATAATTATTATTATTATTATTATTATTATTATTATTTTACATTGTTCAATCAAATCATTGTATTCACTGTTAGGGAAAATCGATAATTCCCCACAAGTACATCAATCAATGAGAATAAAAATTAATGCGGAAAAATTAAATCAAAGGCAACACAAGAATTTTACGTGGTTCCCTCAATGTGAGGTACGTCCACGGGATCGAAATCCGATTCCACTATCAACCAAATAAGTTCCAAACGATTACAAACGAGACACTAATAGTCTCACAAAACCACCCTTAGGTGAATTCCAAATAATCACAAAATAAACTAGAGGAAATACCTCACCAAATAAAAGAACCAAAAACTTCAAAACCAAAATTGAAGACGATCCAAAATAACGAACCAAACACCAACCGAAGATCCTCCAAAAATCAAGCTTCAAAAAAACCAAATTAAACCCAATGTATGAAACTTGCGGCACAGTTCCCGAAAAAAAATAGTCAGCCGCCGCACCTTTCTTTCATATCTGTCTAGGACCAAAAAATAATATATATATATATATTATATATATATTATTAAAACTTAGGTTTTATAATCAAATCCTAATTGTAACTAAATTGGGTTGGGTCACCACAAATATAATATATAAAAATATATTATACTAAACCAAGCCCAATTAAAACTCTTTTTCCAAAATCAATTGGGTCCCACACTCCAATAAGGAGGTATCCCAACAATTCTCCCCCTACCGACTTAGGTGGAGACATCAACCATACCCGCCAAAGTTCGACACTTTAAATGTTTGTCCCTCGACAAAGTCTTTGTCAACATATCTGAAATATTATCATATGTGTGAACCTTTTCGAGTTGCAACAATTTCGAATCTAACACATCACGAATCCAATGGTATCTCACATCAATGTGTTTCGATCTCGAATGAAAAGTAGAATTTTTACTCAAGTGAATAGCACTTTGACTATCACAATAAAGCACATACCTTTTTTGCTTCAAATCCAACTCTTGCAAAAATTTCTTCAACCATAACTCTTCTTTGCAAGCTTCTGTAATGGCAATAAATTCAGCTTCGGTAGTTGAGAGAGCAACACATTTTTGTAATTTAGATTGTCATGCCACAGCTCCCCCTGCAAAAGTCATCAAATACCCCGAAGTAGATTTCCTAGAATCAACATCACCAGCCATGTCAGAATCTGTGAACCCATCAAGCGTCGGTTTACCATCCCCAAAACACAAACACACCTTCGAAGTCCCTCGAAGATATCTTAGAATCCATTTTACCGCTGCCCAATGTTCTTTACCCGGATTAGAGAGAAAACGACTCACCACACCAACGGCGTGAGCAATATCCGGCCTTGTACAAACCATGGCGTACATCAAAGAACCAACTGCTGAAGCATAAGGAACTTTCAACATCTCTTCTTTGTCTTTCTCACTTGTAGGGCATTGATTCGAACTAAGCTTGAAGTGACCCGCAAGTGGACAACCAACCAGCTTTGCTTTATCCATGTTGAACCTCTCAAGAACTTTCTCAATGTAGCTCTCTTGAGACAACCAAATCAGTCCCTCTTTGCGATCACGAACAATTTTCATACAAAGTATTTGCTTTGCCGGCCCCAAATCTTTCATAGCAAAAGATTTACTCAACTCCAATTTCAACCTGTTAATCATAGTAGAATCTTGACCCACAATTAACATGTCATCAACATAAAGCAAAAGAATAATAAATTTGCCATCTGGGAAATTTTTCACAAACACACAATGGTCCGAAGTGGTTTTAGAAAAACCATTATTCATCATGAAAGAGTCAAATTTTTTTTACCATTGCCGCGGAGCTTGCTTGAGACCATACAAACTTTTCTTCAATTTGCAAACAAATTTCTCTTTCCCTTTCTCCACAAAACCTTTCGGTTGCTCCATGTAAATTTCTTCTTCAAGATCACCGTGAAGAAATGCGGTCTTCACATCAAGTTGTTCAACTTCAAGGTTCATACTTGCAGCCATGCCAAGTATAACCCGAATAGAAGACATCTTCACAACCGGCGAGAAAATCTCGTCAAAGTCAATGCCTTTCTTTTGCCCAAAGCCTTTCACAACAAGACGCGCTTTGTACCTCAGATTCTTCCTATCATTCTTCAATTTGAAGACCCACTTATTTTTCAGAATTTTCCTCCCCTTAGGCAACTTCACTAAGTCATAGGTGTGATTTTCAAGTAAGGAGTTCATCTCCTCTTCCATGGCCTTTTTCCAATCACCTTTCTTTGCATGCTCAATTGCTTCTTGGTAGCTCTCCGGCTCCCCTTGATCAGAAATCAACACAAATTCATTGGGAGGATACTTTCTTGAAGGTTGTCGGTCCCTTGTAGATTTCCTCAACTCAAGTTGTGGTGGCGGTTCTTGAGTTGGATGCTCTTCCTCAATTTCTGGCTCAACTTCATTTGGATTAGCATCATCCTCCACATCTTCAATAGGTGGCTGCACATCTCCCCCATTTTCATCATCAACTGGAGATGAAGGAGATGGATCCATGTCAATGAGATCACTAGTTTTTGGCTCCGGTTGATCACCTTTACCAAAGTCTTCAATTGTTTGGTCTTCAAGAAACACAACATCACGGCTTCGAATAACTTTCTTGTCGACCAGATCCCATAATCTATACCCGAACTCATCACGCCTATAGCCAAGAAAAATACATTGTCTTGACTTACTATCAAGCTTGGACCTCTCATCCTTTGGAATGTGAACAAAAGCTCGGCAACCAAACACTCTCAAGTGCTCATAAGATACATATTTGTCAGTCCAAACTCTTTCAGGAACATCACCATTCAAAGGATAGCAAGGAGATAAATTGATCAAGTCAACCGTTGTACTCATTGCCTCACCCCAAAAAGATCTTGGCAATTTAGCTTGTAAAAGTAAACACCTTGTTCTTTCCACAATGGTGCGGTTCATCCTCTCGGCAACGCCATTTTGTTGAGGAGTCTTCTTAACTGTCTTTTGATGCCGAATACCTTGGCTGCGACAATACTCATCAAATGGCCCAATGTATTCACCACCATTGTCTGTTCGGATGCACTTCAATTTCTGCCATGTTTCTCTTTCAACCATGGCCTGAAAATGCTTAAATACTTCTAGAACTTGATCTTTAGTTTTTAGTAGATAAGCCAAAACTTTCCTTGAATAATCATCAATGAAAGTAACAAAATAAAGTGCACCACCATGTGTTCTAACTTTTAAAGGACCACAAACATCCGAATGAATTAACTCCAACACATTTTCTTTTCTAGAAGCAACATTTTTATGAAAAGAAACTCTATGTTGTTTACCCGCCAAACAATGAACACAAGTTTTAAGATGTGTACCTTTCAAACCGGGTAGAAGCTCTTTCTTGAATAATACTTGCAGCCCCTTTTCACTCATGCGACCAAGCCGCTTGTGCCACAATTCGGTAGAAGTATCATCTTCAAGTGCATTGAAAACACCTTTACAAATTTTTCCTTGCATCGAATAAAGTGTATGAGTCTTCTTGCACTTAGCCACCACCAAAGAACCCTTTGTGAGCTTCCATATTCCATCACCAAATTTGTTGTTGAAGCCTTCATCATCTAGCTTCCCAGTAGAGATTAAATTAAGACGAATGTCGGGAACATGCCTCACATCTTTAAGCAACAACTTGCAGCCCAAATTTGTTTCCAAGCAAACATCACCCATACCGATAATCTTGGACAAACCTTCATTACCCATTCGAACAGAACCATAATCTCCTGCAGTGTAGGTAGTGAAGAAATCAACTCGAGAAGTCACATTAAAAGAAGCACCAGAATCAATTACCCAACTGCTCTCTTGGCCCACAAAATTGATACAATCATCTTCACAAACGACCATGAGATCATCGGTAGTAACTGCCGTTGTGTCTTCTTGCTTCTTATCCACACTTTTGTCACGCCTTTTCTCCTTGTTCTTGAGCTTTCGGCATTCCCGCTTCATGTGCCCTTTCTCGTGGCAATAGTAGCACTCAACGTCTTTCTTTGAAAAAGAACTATCTCTTGACTTGTCACAACTTTGATCACGACCATGAGGAGTCTTACTTCTCCCCCTTGTTTTACTTCGGCCTCTCACAACAAATGCTTCCGAATGAGAGGTACCGGCTGATTTTCTTCTAGTTTCTTCATTCAACAAGCTACTAGTGACTTGGCCCATTGTGACAACTCCATCGGGCGCCGAATTACTAACTGTCACAACCAAAGTCTCCCAACTTTCGGGTAAGGAACTAAGTAGCATCAAAGTCTGCAACTCATCATCAAAAATAATTTTCATAGAAGCAAGTTGGTTAACAATACTCTTTATTTCATTCAGATGTTCTGGAATAGGACTGCCCTCTTTATATTTTAAATTAACCAACTTACGAAACAGAAAGGCTTTATTTGTGGCTGATTTTCTATCATAAAGACTCTCTAATTTTTTTCATAAATCATGTGCTGAAGTTTCAGTAGCAACATGATGAAACACACTGTCATCAATCTATTGACGGATAACACCAACGGCTTTTCGATTAAGCCTCTTCCACTCATCATATTTCATATCAGCAGGTCTGCCACTATCACCCTCAATGGGTCCATACAAGTCTTTACAAAATAATAGGTCCTCCATTTTAGTTTTCCAAATTACCCAATTGCTTCCATTGAAGCTAGACATACGACCCACATTCCCCTCCATTGATTTACACAAATAAATAAACCCTAATAAACCGTAAGCTCTGATACCAGTTGTTCGGGAAAATCGATAATTCCCCACAAGTAAATCAATCAATGGGAATAAAAACTAATGCGGAAAAATTAAATCAAAGGCAACACAAGAATTTTACGTGGTTCCCTCAATGTGAGGTACGTCCACGGGATCGAAATCCGATTCCACTATCAACCAAATAAGTTCCAAACGATTACAAACGAGACACTAATGGTCTCACAAAACCACCCTTAGGTGAATTCCAAATAATCACAAAATAAATTAGAGGAAAGACCTCACCAAATAAAAGAACAAAAAACTTCAGAACCAAAGTTAAAGACGATCCAAAATAACGAACCAAACACCAACTGAAGATCCTCCAAAAATCAAGCTTCAAAAAAACCAAATTAAACCCACTGTATGAAACTTGCGGCACAGTTCCCGAAAAAAATAGTCAGCCGCCGCACCTTTCTTTCATATCTGTCTTAGGACCAAAAAATAATATATATATATTATATATATATATATTATTAAAACTTAAGTTTTATAATCAAACCCTAATTATAACTAAATTTGGTTGGGTCACCACAAATATAATATATAAAAATATATTATACTAAATCAAGCCTAATTAAAACTTTTTTTCTAAAATTAATTGGGTCCCACACTCCAATAAAGAGGTATCCCAACATTCACATGCATCTTTACATTGTTCAATCAAATCATCATCACACAATTTTTGTGGATCTATATTTTAGAATAAGATGACCATGTTTCTCATATGATTAATTTTATTGTTCACCTTTTTATATTTTTAATGTTATGATAATAAAAGCATATCTATTCCACTAATTATTTAGTCGCTGTTGCCTCTTGTAACAAATTGTCAACGAAAACTTTAACAATGAGATTATTATAGTCTGGTTTGGTAATAATTAATTTATTTGTCTACAATAAAAGGTTTAGTAATGATATTTGATTGTAATTGTAAATTATAATGTTTTATTTTTTATTTATTAATTTTTTTACTTTTTCAGTTTGTGACAAAAAAAAAAAAAAAAGAAGAGAGATTTTTTGACGTTACAATGTATAATTTTTTTATAAATTGTCTTAATTATTACTTTTGAGAGCATTCTAAACATTTTTTGTGATTAAAAAAAAAAAAAGTATATGACAACTTATTTAACTGAACATATTCAAAAAATTTCACAGGTAATGATAAGTTGCACCTAAAAATTTTTTTTGGTCACAACTAAAAAGTAAAAAAATGAACTAAAATATGAAAATTTTCTATTAAAAAAATACAAAAAACTATAATCAAAACCAGTTTCTATGTTATAAACCAAATAAAGTGCTGAATTGTTTTGTAGGGAAAATGGATCTGCTTACCACTCAAATAGAGGTTAAAACAAATCCAAGGTTTTTGTAAGGCCTTTTTCTTCATTTTTTATTATATTTTTTTTAGACTTTTGTATTGAAACGAGTGTCTAGTTGATAGTTTACTCCCACACGGATGCCATTATTATGATTATTGTTCTCCTTCTTATTCTTCTTAGGTTTTTCATGTATTTCAATGTATGAATTTGTTCTTTTATAATTACTGCAATGTTATATAAATTTATATAGGAATCTTTTGAGTAAAATTGAATTGGCTGGTTGAATTAGTATACTACCTGTTTAATTTTTAAAAGTTTGATGATTGAATCTAGAGTTCAGCCTATTCAACCTCTCTTTTACTAGAGTTTTTTAACCAAGTTATTTTTAACTTATTAGTTCCTAAATATAAAGAACAATGCTTCCATGACCATCCTTTTTTTTTTTTTTTTTGGGTCTTTAGTGAATTTCTTTTATAATTTTATTTTTAAAATTTTAAGTTGTATTCTAATTTTTTTGAAAACTACTTCTGCACAAAAATAAAAACAATACTCAAAACATCAAAAATGAAAACAATACCAATCAGGCCTCCCACCAATCACAAATGACAAACCACTACATTGATACTACCGAAACAAGCATTCAAAATCAACATTAAACATTATTTCTACAAAGAAAAAAAAAAGGGTCAAACTATCTTCAAGGACTACCCATCTTTCACAATCCATCATAATTGTAAACAAAGTATGACGCAGCGGAATAAAAATTAATAAGGTTATACATTTCTGATATAATCTGAACTCTGAAGGATCTCGTGGATAAATCACGTGCTTCTTGAATCTGGTCAATCAACCCAGCAGTGGGGTGATATTACAATGGTGAATATCACCCACACAAATCACAGTGCAAATGGCTTATTGATTGTTGTTTATGGGAGAGAGTCAGTATATGTGAGAAACTGTATCTAGGAAAAACTCAGATGATACGTTGTTTATATCTTAATCACCCATAACCCATATATCAGATATATAACATGCTATTGTTATCTATCCATATCAGTCAAGGAGATAATATCTGTATCCTGAGTGGTTATCCTAAATAGGTTTAAATTCAAATTCAAAACCCATTTGGATAAGGTTCAAATTCAAATGTTAAATGGTCATGCCACATGGGCGCCCATTTCTAACATCTCCCACTCACACATGAGTTGGCATGACACTGCCACATCTCTATCTCAATCTCCCCAAAAAAGAACAATCTCATACTAGCCAATGCACCGTACGACCGTTGAGAACACCTGCATGTGGGAGCTCTATACTAGAAACTCAATATGAATCAGTATAGAGACATCAACCCAAAAAGAACAGAAATAGTGTCTCGTGTACCCAGACCAATCTAGCTACATCAGTCCAAAAAACATCTCTAATCTCTCAAAGAGCATGTTTGACTCTCCTAGGTCCCGCATTATATTCACACCCAATCAGCATCCTTTAAAGAGCGATGTGAGTTGTCGACAGTGAATATAGAGCAGAGATATAGAACTAGATGATCTTCCCTTCACCCTCATATCATTCAATTTGAAATTGACCGCTTTCCCAGTAATGTCCCTTAAAGCCGAATCATACATGACCGCAGGCAACATACCAAAGTTGCCGAACATCAACTCCTCATCTTATGACATAGTCAAAGGCCACAAAAGGCACAAAGTGAAGTCATTTAAGGAAAAATGACTTTTAGGACTCACACGGTGAAGAAGCAGGGATCCATTCTTTCACCTCGCTAACGGGTCGATAAGCACATGCAGTACGAATGCATGTTATAGTGGAGTTACTCTTCCAAAGAGTGATGTTAAACTCACACACCATACAGATCTTAGTCTAGTCGCTCTTAAGCGCACAAGTCGCTTCCTAGCGTCTAACTTGAATTCTCTATTTGCTCGCCTCTCAGGCATCAAATGAGATCTCGCATCTGGCTATCCATAACAAGCACATCATGGAAAAGTGGGTACTTTCATATCCATGGTCGGTCTCCAATCAAGACCTCATCTTGGCTCCAACCAAGGCGACATAGCTAGTGGATAATTTTAGCTTCTCTATTTACTCCAAATATAATAAACCACTAGTCTCATCCTTACTCGCTACCTAGCGCTAAGGGCGATTACTCGTGTGAGTGAGCCAATCTTGCCAGCTAACATCAATTTAATTATTTTGTGTATGCTAATTCACAAACCATTGCAAAAGGTAGTAAACATAAATGTGTAATAGAAACAAATATGAATACTAATGGCATAAATATCCCCAAAAAAAATAAGAGTTCAACTGAATACACATAAGAAAAACCACCACCTACGTAGTCCTAAAGCCCTAACATGAGTAAGATAAACATCTTTAGCAATGGGCTTAGTCAAAGGGTCCGCAACCATGTGACTCGTAGGGATGTGCTCCAGGATCACTTCTTTCTGTGCCAAAATGTCTCTGATAAAGTTGAACCTCACATCAATGTGTTTGGTTCTGCCGTGGTATTTAGGATCCTTAGCGTAAGCGAGTGCAGCCATGCTGTCACAATGGATAGTCACAGGGTCTGAAGTGTGTGTGACAACATCCAAATGCTGAAGGAATCTTCTCAACCACATGGCTTCCTGAACGGCAGATGAACAAGCCACAAACTCAGCCTCCATAGTCGATAAGGAGATACAGGATTGCTTCTTACTGCTCCAAGAAATAGCACCATCGCTAAGCATGAAAGCATATCCTGAAGTAGACTTACGCTTATCTAGGTCTCCTCTCCAGTCAGCATCACAATAGCCAACTAGATGTAGATCTGAACTCTGGTAGCAAAGTGTGTAATCTGCAGTCCCTCTAAGATATCGTAATATCCTCTTAACTGCTTTCCAATGAGCTGGTTCTGGGTTGGATTGGTAACGACTCACCAATCCGACTGCATGACAAATGTCAGGACATGTACACATCATAGCATACATCAAGCTTCCAACAGCATTTGCATAGGGAACACGGGCCATCTTTTCATTTTCTTCTTGAGTCTTTGGACCCATATCAAGGCTTAGGCTCTCGCCTTTTACAACAGGAGTGTCAATGGGTTTGCAGCTCTGCATCTGGAACCGCTCTGGAATAGTCTTAATGTAAGTCTCTTGAGACAAACCAAGAAGTCTCCCAGAGCGATCCCTAAGGATCTTAACACCGAGCACATAGCTCGCCACACCCATGTCCTTCATCTCAAATGTAGAGAACAACCACATTTTAGTGGCGACAATCATCTCCTTGTCATTTCCAGCCAATAATATGGCATCTACATATAATGACAATATCAGAAAAATGTCCTTGGACCGCTTAACGTACACACAGTGATCTTCATCAATCATCGTAAACCCATTAGAAACAATGGCTCGATGAAATCTCAGATTCCACTGTCTGGATGATTGCTTTAAGCCATAAATAGATCGTTGAAGCTTGCAAACTTTGCGCTCTTGACCTACTGCCACAAAGCCTTCTGGTTGATCCATATAGATCTCTTCATCCAATTCTCCATTGAGAAATGCAGTTTTAACGTCCATCTGATATAGCTCTAAGTCCAATTGAGCTACTATGGCCAAGATTAGGCGAATAGAGGCAAACCTTACAACTGGTGAAAAAGTTTCCTCATAGTCCACACCCTTTCGTTGGGTGTAACCCTTCGCCACTAGGCGAGCCTTATACCTTTCTATGGAACCATCCGCCTTGCGCTTGACTTTGAGAACCCATTTGTTCCCAATAGTCTTGCGCCCTGGCGGCAAATCAACCAAGTCCCAGACATGATTTTTCTTCATAGACTCTATTTCTTTATCCATTGCAGTACTCCATTCTTTACTAGCAGGGGATGAGAGAGCCTCTTTGAGATTCTTAGGCTCCATCTCATCACTCGGAGCAATCATGAATGCTTCCCCTTCTATCTCAAAACGACGACGGGGTATAGCTCCACGTTTGCTTCTACGTAGTTGAGAATCCTGAGAATCCTCATTCATTGGATCTAATCCATGGGCAGGTAGATCACTCCCACTGTCCCTAGGAGCTTGAGGAATTATTTCCTCATTCTCTACTAGGCTACTAGGTGCGCCTTCAAGTAGATCTTCCATCTCATAGAGTTCTACTTCTCTAGTTACCTCACCTCTGCTAGGGAAATCCTCCTCTAGGAAATCCACATCTCGTGACTCAATTTCAGTCACACTTCCATCCGGATGCTCCCCAACAAACACATAACCCTTAGAATGCTCACTATAGCGAATGAAGATGCACTTCTTTTCTCTAGGGCCCAACTTGCCAAACTTATGAGAAGCGTTGTGTATGTAAGCTGCCGAACCCTAAGGCCGCAAATTGCCCAAATCAGGCTTTTTGCTAGTCCACATCTCATATGGGGTAGAAGGAACTGATTTGGAGGGCACACGATTAAGGACGTAGGCAGCAGTCAACAAAGCATCTCCCCAATAAGAAATTGAAAGATTAGCTTGCGCCATCATTGATCTAACCATGTCAAGCAATGTGCGATTCTTTCTCTCCGCTACACCATTTTGTTGCGGAGTCCTAGGAATTGTCAATTGCCTGATAACTCCTTTTTCCTCACAGAGCACTTTAAATTGCTCAGATAGATACTCACGTCCTTGGTTAGTCCTTAGAGCCTTAATGCTCTTGTCTAATTGATTCTCAACCTCATTAACATATCGTCTAAAGCAATCCAATGCTTCTGACTTGTGAGAAATCAAATAGACATGACCAAAACGCGTGCAATCATCTATAAATGTGATGAAATAAGGGGCTCCATGCCTTGCCCTCACATTCATTGGTCTACATATATCAGAATGAATAAGTTGCAATGGGATAGATGCCCTTATGGCTTTCCCAAATGGTTTCCTTGTTGCCTTTCCAGCAAGACAGTGCTCACAAGTAGGCAAAGTGACTCTAGCGAGTGGGCCTAAAAGACCTTCTCTAGCCAATCTAGTCATTCTGTCTTGCCCTATGTGGCCTAATCTAGCATGCCATCTCATAGAATCATTATCACAAAAAGATGCAATATTGGAAACAGAGCCATTGGCATTTTTATTAAGACTAGAATCATCTACATCCAAAACTAAAAAACCATCTGAAAGATAACCAAAACCATAAAAAATAGTTCCCAAATAAATGCTAACACCATTATTCTCAAAACAAAAGCTAAAACCAAGGCTCATCATGCTAATAACTGAAACTAAATTTCGCCGAATATCCGGAGCATAAAGAACATCATGAAGATACAAGGTACACCCTCGTCGCATTTCCAGCTTGAATGTGCCAATGCCAAGCACCTCCACACTAGACTCGTTCCCCATGTAAACTTTTCTGCTCCCAGCAGGTACTCGGCGATACTCAACGAACCCTACTCTGTCCCTCGCGATGTGGTCTGTTGCTCCGGAGTCTACAACCCAAAAATGAGGAGAATGAGCAATTAATGCTTGACTAGACACAGCAAAGCATTGAATGGAAGAAATTAAGTAAGGGAGTACCTTCTTTTGCTCAAGGCAATCCCGAGTGAAGTGTCCTTCTTTGTTACAGTTAAAGCATGTTAACTTAGCCTTTGCCTTCTTACCACCTCTCTTGCCCCTACGCTTGAAATTTCTAGCGCCATTAGGCTCAAGCGCAGCTGCTGCTTGCTTCTTAGGGGCACCTTTTGCTTTTCTTCGTTTGAATTGAGAAGTCCTACGTGAGCTTGACTCAACCACCATAGCAGAACCATCAGACTTAGCTGCCTCAAGGCGTTCAGCCTCTAGCTCCAAATGACGCGATATGTCTTCGAATGTTTTCACACTCTCATTATGCATCATGTTCTGCTTCATCTGCTCCCAAGAATTTGGCAGAGAGCGTATCACAGCTTGTACTTGCTGCTCTTGAGTCAAATTGTGCCCAGCAGCCGCAAGCTCACGTATCATGGCTGATATGACTCTCAAATGCTGCTTCATCGAGTGATGCGCCCTTTTCTGATATGAGTCAAATTTCATAGTCAGCCCACGTAGCTTTGCCAAAGAGGTAATACCAAACTTTTGCTTGAGAGCTTCCCACATCTCAAATGTAGTCGGGCAATGCTCAAACTCACTAATCAAGTCGTTGTGCATACTGCTCAACATAGTAAAGCGCACACACCGATCTTTGTTACGCCAAGTCTGAAAGGCTTCAAGATCACGACGATGTTGAGCTGTATTGCCCTGCTCTAGCTCAACCATCACTTGTTCAAGTATGGTCAACACTTCTTGCTCATTGAGGAGGTATTGGATCTTACGGCGCTATATATCATAATTGTCGCCATCCAATTTCTCTCCCTTAGTTAAGTCTGCCACCACTGTCTAAGTAGCCATTTCTACATACAGAGTAAACAAATGCGCAGGGGATATTAATGATAGCAACACAAAACAAAATATTTTGCAGCAAACAAGAATCTAAATTAAATAATGATAATTTTACACATGTCTCAAGATCGAAAATTTGCTATGCTCGTAATCATCTCTTGCGCCTCTAGTGATAATTATCAAAATTTAATTTAATTCCATGCGCAAAAACAATCAAACAATCTCCCACTACTTATGGCATATACAAAGCATGATAAAATCCATACAATAGCATCTCATTGTAAATTTACAAACAACTCATGCTATATTTATTTAATAATGGAATTCAAATAAATAACTAATCATGCTTCTCTAATTACAACATATTACAAACCCAAAAAATATGCTGTATTCAATAATCATATCATGCCATAATTAAAGTGTACATCATTTTGAAATTTTCTAGAATTTTTTGGAATTTTAAATAACTAATAAACACACATAAAATTAGAAATAAAAAAATCCAGAAACTGATAAATTGAAACAATATTCAGATTATGCCATAATTAAAAATGTACATCATTTTGAAATTTTCTGGAATTTTCTGAAATATTTTGGAATTTTAAATAACTAATAAACACACATAAAATTAGAAATAAAAAAAATCCAAAAACTGATAAACTGAAACAATATTCAGATTATGTCATAATTAAAAATGTACATCATTCTGAAATATTCTGGAATTTTAAATAACTAATAAACACACATAAAATTAGAAATAAAAAATTCAAAAACTGATAAACAGAAACAATATTACCAGTAGATAGTAAAACATTTCAGAAGTCCACAATAAAAAATTCAACCCCAGAAAATTATTTATGCAATACCAGAATCATTTCAAAGCATAAAAAATGAATTATTAATACAGAAAAAATATTTTTTATTTTCGTAAAATTTTCAAAATTTTACAGAACATAGAAAAATTTATTCTGAGTCTAACAGTACAAACCACGCATAAAACAAATAAGTAATGAATTAATTATGACCATTTAACGCAATACAGAATTAAAAAATAGAACAAACAGTGCCTTAGGCATCAGCAGCCAAGCCGCCGGGGGAAAAACGGCGCGGCTCAGTGCGCGCGGCTCATCACGCGGCTCGAAGCAGCTCGGCACACGGCTCGGATGCGACTCAGCGCTCGGCTCCAGCACGCGGCGCGCGCGTGGACAGTGCCGCAGACGCGCGCGTGAGGGCGCGTCGGCCGGGCGTCTGGCGCGTGGGAGCGCATGGGAGTAGCTCATTGCGTCGGGTGGCGCGTGCATACCACGCGCTGCCTTCCAGGGTGTTTTTTGGTCCGATTTTTGTACTGTCGGACTCCTTTTTTCAAAATAAAACCATTTATGGTATTTAAAAAGGCATTAATGAACATAAAAAAAATATTTATGCTCTTAATCTAATAAAATAGATTTTTTTTTCTTTACTAACATTCATGTATATAATGTATACATATACATATAAAAATATACACATGATAAATGGAAACACGAAAATATCCATTAGATGCTCTGATACCAATGTAAACAAAGTATGACGCAGCGGAATAAAAATTAATAAGGTCATACCTTTTTGATATAATCTGAACTCTGAAGGATCTCGTGGGTAAATCACGTGCTTCCTGAATATGGTCAATCAACCCAGCAGTGGGGTGATATTACAATGGTGAATATCACCCATACAAATCACAGTGCAAATGGCTTATTGATTGTTGTTTATGGGAGAGAGTCAGTATATGGGAGAAACTGTATCTAGGAAAAACTCAGATGATACGTTGTTTATATCTTAATCACCCATAACCCATATATCAGATATATAACATGTTATTGTTATCTATCCATATCAGTCAAGGAGATAATATCTGTATCCTGAGTGGTTATCCTAAATAGGTTTGAATTCAAATTCAAAACCCATTTGGATAAGGTTCAAATTCAAATGTTAAATGGTCATGCCACATCGGCGCCCATTTCTAACAATAATAATGCTAGCGAAATAGCAACTATAAAAAAGAAGCAAATTATCCTTGTAAATAGGATGCGAACTGAGCTATTCTCGGATGATACAACCAAACAAAAGAGAAAGGCACTACAGGAAAAGTGGATTTTAACGGTGTTTTTTTAAATGCCACTTTTCTTAATTTTTAACGGTGTCGTATAGTCACTGCATATTTTTTTAATCAAAACGGCACCGTTTTATAGTTGAAGACGTTTAAAAACGCCTCCAAATGTGGTAGGAACACGCGCTTCCTCTATCCTACTTTTTGAAACCCTTATTTTGAATCTGAGCCCTTTTTCTCTCTCAACCCTTATACGCACACCTCTCCCTCTCTCTCAACCCTCTCTAAGCTCCATCAACGCTCCATTTGCACTGGTGATTTTGAAGATTCAAAGAAATTTCGAGATTTAGAGCGATTTCGAAGCTCCATCGCCACCACCATCTGCACCAGTGAGGTAGCGAGCTCCACCGTCTCTCTCTCTTTCTCTCTCTCTCTTTAGATCTCTCTCTCTCTCTCTCTCTAGATCTATGAAATCAATGTTTTAAGGCATTCTTACTTGATCCTCATTTGTAGAGATTCAGTGATTTCAAAGCAATTTCGATTTCAATTTCGATTTCGAAGCTCTATCGCCGCCACCATTTGCATTGGGGATTTCGATTTCACTAAGGTCAGCTTCACCATCTCTCTCTCTCTCTCTCTCTCTCTCTCTCTCTCTCTCTATACCTACACTTTCTCTCTCTAAAACTCTCTTTTCTCGTCTTTCAAAAGCTTAGATCTGAACTCCTACTCCCATTTCAAGCTCCAATTAATGGCGGCAAGTAGTCTACTTTGTTTCTAAACTTTAATCGGCACTCTCTCTCTCTCTCTCTCTCTCTCTCTCTATTTCTTTCGAATTTTACTGCATGTATAACATTTGTAGAGGCAATGTAATTTGGTAATCTAGATTCAGTTGAGGATTGTAGTACAACACTGAAGTTTCTCTAAAACATTTGGATTAATCTGTAATTCATAACTTTAAGAAGGTCTAAAATGTGAATTATAATGTATGCTTTTGGTCTACTTGTTTTTGCTTGATCGAATAAGTTGAATTGTGAAATGAAGGCAACTTATTGAGTTCTTGGATTTGTGATTTAACGAATTCATTTTGAAAGGCCCTATTCTTTCCTGCGGAGATATTGAATGAATTAATCATTGCAAATGGCAAAGTCTAGGCTAAATTTTTTGGGGTTTAAATTTTTGTAGAGTCGTTGGGTGAATTAAGTAATACAAATGGCAAAGTCTAGGAAAAATTATTCGGTGTAAGATGCGTTGTCATCATCACCCATGGCAGGAAGATTCAGTGACAATAAATCAAGATGTATACATCAATATGTGTGTGTCTGTGCAGGGCCAGCCTTGAGATTTGTGGAGCTTAAGGTGAACTATGAAAATGGGCCCCTCTAAATATCTATTTGTTTCTATTTGTTTCTTGATACCAAAATATTTATCAAGTGTTCCCAATTGAGATTGAATTAATTGTTCTACTTTTATCCTCTTCTTTCTCTTTCCATTTCCAGAACTATACTTCCTAGGAAACATGGCTATAATCACAAATACTTCAATTCAAAAATCACAAACACTTCAATTCACAAATCACAAACACTTCAATCCACAAATCACAAACACTGCAAATCAATCCACAAATCACAAACACTTCAATCCACAAATCACAATCCACTGATCTGATAGCAAATAAATTATAAAAAAAAAAAATAATTTAATGAAACAAAATTAGAGCAAAAAATTTATTCAATTAAAACTGATAAATACCTAGGTAAAAAAATTAGGGCTAAATTATTTATTCCACTAAAATCTAATGGATAAAGAAGGTAAAAAAAAAAATTAGGGCAAATTTATTATTCCACTAACTGATAGAAAAGGAATGTAGAAAAAAAAAATTAAGGCAACTTTATTTAATAAAATTTGATAGTGAAAGAGGATTTACCATGAGAGAGAGTGTGTGTGAGAGAGAGTAAGTCGTCGGACCGGAGTGTGTGAAAGAGAGAGGTGAGTCGCTCACAACAATGTTGTGCTCTGCGTCTGCCTTGCCTTGAACTTGGGACATATTGCCATCTTCATTTCATTACTTCATTAAAGAGAGAGAGATTAAAAGCAAAACCAGTGCACTGAAGTGAAAGTGATGTTGTATATGGTGTATGTATGGTTTGGGTTGGGCCCAAACACTTCTTCTGTTTTTTTTTTTTTATATGTTTTCATTTTAATAAATATGGGCCAAACACATTTATAAATGGGGAAATTACCCACAGATCCTATGTGGAACATGTGGACACCATTTAATCCCATAACTTTTTAAGTAGACCCAAAAGTCCTTTCCCCCCCCCCTCTCTCTCTGTCTCTGCTTTTTGTTTCCCTCTTTACGTTTTCCTCTCTCTCTTTTTTTCTGCATTTTTCTCTCATCGTCTTTGCCATGGACGACGACCAGTGATCATGTCTTTCTCCATTGATCAGGGTTCACTGATAACCACCAACCATCGAAATCAACTCGTGACTTCACCCTCACCGACGGCGAAGATGATATATTTCCGACGAAGAAGATGAGTGGATCTACTTAGATCTGATGTAAATCTACTCAGATCTACATCAGATTTGGCTAGATCTAAACAAAAAATAGTTGCCGGAGTACAATCTTCTCTCTACATCCACCTTTCTCCTTCGATCTCTTTTTTTTTTCTCTGCTATACGCTTCTATTTTTTTGGTCTAATGGAGAAAATTTTCAAATTCTGAACAAGTAGTTTTCGAGTTTTAGTTACAGGCTGTGAAAACTGTAAAATTTTGCAGTTTTAAATTTTTTTTGGTGCTGGAATGAATTATGGTTTAAAACTGTAAAATTTTGCAGTTTCAAATTTTTTTGGTACTGGAATGAATAATGGTATAAAACTGTAAAATTTTGCAGTTTTATAACATTCTTTAGAATTGTAAAATTTTACAGTTTCATAACATGTTTTCCAGTTTGATTAATAAGGATAAATACTTAATAGGTTTTTGCTTTGAAACTGTAACTTACTTTTTAGTTTGATTAATATTGGAGATTATTTACTTGAACCTTACAAAAATTGAAAAATAGCATATGTTTTTCCCATTGTTGCTGTTTTTTGTCGTTTCATTTTTTTTTTCCTTTTAGTTTATCAATATTTAGCACATTTTGCTATGTTTTTTTTTTGCTCTAATTTCTCCATTTATTCTTATTTTTTTTCGGCAATATTCTAGACATTCCGGTGAGTCTCCAGTGATATTCTTAACGTCCAGTGAACGTTCTGAACATTCCGGCGACTTTCATTAACGTTCTTAACACTCCGGTGAACTTCCAGCGAAACTCCGACGACTTCCTGGTGATACTCCAGCAACTTCCCGGCGATGTTGAACATTCCGACGAGTCTCCGGCGACCGTTTGACGGAAGTCTGACGGTAGTAAGATGTGAACAGTGTCTGTAAATTTAAAAAAAAAAAAAAGGATTTTTTGGTAACAATTAAAAATGTATTGGACTAATTGGTGCAAGTGTTTTGTTTGAGGATTAGCTGGGTCTTGAACTTTATACATGGGACTTATCAGTAAGTTCCCATTTATAAATAAATATGGGCTAAATTTTACATGGCCCAATAAAACATTTTGGGATCCTTTAAATTGATCTTAAAAAAAAAAAAAAAAAAAAAGGTTGGGCCTATAACAATTTATGAAATTTGGGAACCCTTTTTTTGGGCTAAAATTTGGGGTCTAAGTCACAAATCTTACCTGCCTTAGGTCGGGGCCGGCCCTGTGTCTCTGTGAGAGAGGGGGAGACAAAGTTCTTAAAACCTTACAAAGCACGCAAATTAAAGCTCTCTTTTTTTTCTTTTTCTTTTCTGTGTAAACAGAATTCCCTAAAAATATTTTCACATTTTATGGAGTTTCGTTGCACGTTAAGCTCCATAAAACTTTTATTTTATAAATCACATTTTACCCCAGCAAAATAAAACTACCTATGGACCAACCTTCCATAAGTTGTTTTGCAAAATAATTAGAGCGCACCAATACTTTTGAAGAAAATAAAATTAACCCTTTATGTTCTCCAACCCTAATGGATATTTTTTTGAAGCCAGCATCTATCTCTGTGGACATGGTAAAACGCTTCACTTTCAGGCCTTGACTCGCTCAAAGTGATTGCCATTGCTTGTTTAGTTAGAATCACATGTGTTAGATTGTATAGTTTCATTCTCTGAATTTGATTTCTTTTTGCACGAGAATTCGAGAATGTAAAGAAAAACTAATACAAATTCGTGAAGAAAAAATTAAATTAACTTTTCCCCAATCAAAACAGATGGCTATAACAGATGATCACAAGTTTGTTGGAATTAAAACCATAGTTGAAAAAGAAACATATATAATAGTAAAGAGTATATATATGTTATGTTTATAATATGGTTGTTTGCAAAATTATACCTATTATTATATTACAACAGCTGATCATATAGAAACAAAGGTTTATTTCATGTTTTGGAAGATAAAAATCTTCTCTACTTAACATGAAAGTAAGATTTATATATTTCGTTACTATCCATTTGCCTATTTTGTTTTCTTATTGTTCAAACATATATTGAGTTGATGCTATATCTAAACTTCACTTTGGATTCAAAAATTCAGTTTTTCACTAGTTTTTGGATTGTCTCTCATTCAGTTTTTCACTAGATGTTGAAATATTTCTGACATATTGTTCAATTGTTACGTGCTTCAGCTCATATTGTTGAATTGTTGAGCTATTGTTTAGCTATTCTTTTACGTGCTTCACTAGATGTGGCTTAATGATCAGAGTTTAGCTATTGTTTTTCCTAGACTTTTTGCTTTATCAGTTGAGAAGGATGGTACAGTGTTTGATCTCTTTCAAAGAAAAGATGGGGGTGGTGCCTGGAACTTTATTTTCCGAAGATCGCTTTTTGCTTGGGAAGAGGGGGAGCTTCAGAACTTGATTGGGTATCTTCAAGGGGTACCTATCTTAAGAACTCAAGCAAAGGACTCTTGCACTTGGTTAGCTCATCCATCCGGATCCTTTTCTGTAGCCTCAGTGAGGAGTTGGATGGAGTCAAATAAAGGGTCTAATTTAAGAATTGCTAAGGCCATTTGGAAGAATATTGCCCCTCCCAGGGTTCAATTTATGACGTGGTTAGCATGGAAAGGCAGGCTGAAATCTGCTGTCTTTATGCAAAGGATTGGAGTGTTGAAGCCTGATGCAGACATTCTTTGTGTCTTTTTGCAAATCTGCGGCGGAGTCTCAGAGTCATGTTTTATTGCATTGTGGTTGTATTTGGAAATTATGGTCTAGGATTGTGGGTTGGTGGGGGCTGTGTTGGGTTATTCCTGGGTCTGTGCAAGCGTTGCTGAGTTGGTGGGATGGTTTTAAAGTCAAAAAGAATGTGCTTCAAATTTGGAAAATTGTTCCCCTGGCTGTGCTATGGTCAATTTGGAAATTACGTAACGACTGTTTGTTTAGTAATGCACATCCTAATTTTGTGGAATGAGAAGATATGGTGAAATTCAGAGTGGCTATTTGGTCAAAATCTAAGCTGAAAAATTTTCCCTATTCTCTGTCTGATATTATATCTAATATATGGCAGATTGGTTATTAAGTCCATTTGTTTCTGCTATGCTGTGTCTAATAGTGCTTCTGGCTGGTAGCTGTTTAGTTGTGGTTTGGGTATGGTGTGGTGTTCTGGGTTGTTTGCAATTCTGCTCTGCTGTGTCTAATTCAATGTTGCTGCTGCTGTCTGGTGTATAGTGGAGTGCTCTTCTGCAGCTCTGCTCTACTATGTCAATGTGTGGTGTTCTGGGTCCTTTGATGTCTATATGTGCTCTGTTGTGTCTAATTCAATGCTGCTGCTGCTGTCTGGTATATGGTGGAGTGCTCTTCTGCAGCTCTGATCTGCAATGTCTATGTGTGGTGTTCTGTGCTGCTATTGCTGCTCTGCTATTTTGTGCTTTCTGCTGTTTGCTCTGCAGTTTGGTTTGCTATATCTTTATGTGCTTCTGCTAGTAGTGTGCAGTTTGGTTTGGAGTTTGGTTCTGTTTTGGTTGAAGTAAGTAGGCCTTTTATCAAGGCTACTGGATCTGCTATGTCCTGATGTTGTGATGTCCATGGAGTTGTAATGTTGGTGTATGGCAAATCTGTCACCATCAGCTGCTGGTGTAAGTGTTGCTTCCTTGGCATGTATGTGGGTGCTGGTCTGTGCAGATGAGTTTGCAGTCTGGTTCGTAGTAGTGTGGTGCGTAGCAGATGGAAGTCCTGCAGCTGTGGGTTGTTGGTCTATGCCTCTCTGATTTAGTTGGGCTTAGGTCATTCATTAGCAAGTAACATGAATGGATATGGACGGCTGGTTTAGTTGTCAAGGCTGCAATCTGGTTTGTGGTGGTATGCTCCTTGTCTGATCTGTTTGCTGTGCTGTATGAGGATGATTTGGGGAGTTTTGGTGCTGCTGGTGTTTGCTGGTAGCATTGTGCTACTGGTCTTGCTTCTGAGTTGAGTTCTGTTGTGCTTGGCTATTATGTTTTGTTGTATGGGATGGAGAATTCACCTGTGTTGAGTTCTGTTCTGTCTGGTCTGATGCCCTATCTGCCGTGGCTGGTGGTCTATCTGTGGTTGCTCTATCTGTTGGATTTGCAACAGCTTTGTAGTGATGCAGTGGGTGTTATTTTGGTCTTTCTTTTCTATTTTGGTTGGTTTGTTGCTCACCAACCTTGGTGGCGCTAGCAAATGATAGGATGAGCTCCTTTGTGCCAACCTGGTTGGGATGATTGAGCTCATTGTGATGCTTTTGCGCTCGCCTTTCTTTTTTGATGTTTTTATCTTGTATTCGTACTATAATTTCATCAATAAAGTCTCTTTGTTTTGCCGATCAAAAAAAAAAATATTGTTGAATTGTTGAATTGGCACATTCTTAGTTCAATATCCTCAAATAGTGAATCATCGATTTCCATTCCTTTTTTTTTTTTTTTTTTTTTTTTTGCATAATAACACAAAAAAGTTCAGACCAACTAATACTTAGTTTTCTTGTTTTATGGTTATTATATGAGCGCTAGGACATTATTTAGAACTTCATGTTAAATCTTTTGATTTCATTCTAGCATTCATTTGATTGAATGATGAATTGGCACTAGTTGAATGATGAAGCCCTTACTTCTTATTCCAAATGAAGTCTTTCTTTGTTCTTGCTTTCATTCATTAATGGTGCATGCATGCATAAATAGCCTTAGACCCGTCCAAGAATCTTCATTAGAGATACCTAGTCGTCTTTGATGAAGCTCTTCTTGGATTGTCCAGTTTGCACAAGTCTATATTGTAATTAGTAATTCTATAGCTTATAGGCCTTGTTTGGGAAGTTAGCTATTTTAGTAAGCTAAAAATTGTGTTTAGGAAGATAGTTGGATTTTTTTGTAGTTGGATATGATGTTTGTGAGAAAAAAAAGTGAAATGATTATGGGTTTAATGTGACATTTTATCTTACTGGCTATTTTAGCCAACTTTGTCTTTTTGTGAATTTTAGCCTAAAAAGCCAATTTTTTAGCCTTTCCCAAACAAGGCCATAGTCCATCTCGAGAAGATTTCATGTAGCAGCTCCTCATGTTCTCTGGGTGCATACTAGACAAGGTGTAGCAGTACACCTAGTCTATGTCGTGTATTTGGAGAACCATGGGAAGATGATGCCGAAATTTCGTTAGAGATGAATAGAGTGATATGAGCTGCTTTTTACAATATAGATTGTGCATTCCTGAATGGGGAATAAGTAGGATAAACCAATATATTAGAGACCAATTAGAGGTGAATGATGCCATATCGCATGCATTATAAGGTGCTTAATTAAGGTTAAGATTAATTGAAATAGAACGGTAATTTTGAACTTTCTTGATTTGGCAGTGACATTTGTAGGGTAAGACAAAGTCAGATGGATAAAAGTTGGATAAATCAGCATAGGTTGCACCCAGAATACATACAAGGGGTTAAGGAACTTATTAAATTTGCATGCGAAAATAAGTCGTTGTTGAATGAAGTTACATGCCCATCTAAACGGTGTCGTAATGTCAAATTGGTGGAGAAATGCCTATTAGGGGAACATTTAATGATCAACGGGTTTCTTCCAAGTTACACCAGTTGGATTTGTCATGGAGAGAATTTATCGTCGCCTGTGCCACACAATGTGAATATTGGGCAAACTGATTCGAATGATGGTGATGAAACTTATGAAATGCTACATGAAGGATTTAGATTTCTGCCGCCATATTTGATTCACGAGGCAAGAAGTTCTGGTATTAAACAAGGTCCAGATGAAAAAATCGAAAAATTCTTCAATTTATTGAAAGAGGCCGAAGGAGAGTTGTATCCTGAGTGTCAGAAGTTTTCAACACTCTCATTTATTGTTCGATTGTTGCACATCAAGCGCCTTAGTGGATGGAGTGACAAGTCTTTCATAATATTGCTCGAGCTTTTGAAGGATTCGTTCCCAAAGGATGAAACTTTGCCAAAGTCATTTTATGCAACTAGGAAACTCCTTAGGGACTCAGGTCTCGATTATCATAAGGTACATACATGCTCAAGAGATTGTTCACTATATTGGAAGGAAACAGCTAGTATGGATAATTGCATAGTGTGTCATATGCCTAGATAAAAACAATTTGAGGGAGAGGAGAATAATGTTAAGAAGAAACAACAAAGAATTTCATAAAAGATTGTTAGATACTTTCCTTTGATTCCAAGGCTTCAAGATTGCTTATGTCATCCAAAACATCTTCTTTAATGAGATGGCATATAGAGAGCTGAATTGATAACGGAAAAAAGAGACATCCCACTTGTCACGCCTCCAAAACAACATGATAAAATCCAACCCATAAGTAGAAGAACAATAGAAATAAAATACTTTCATTCATCAAAGTTTGTCTTATAAAAGATAACACATACAATATACATTCATAAATATACATCCTGAATCTATAGCATGCAGTACCAATTCATGATCAATAAAATAAATGTCCTACGTGCTTACATCTTTCCAAAACATTGCTTGGTTACAACAAAATAGAGTCATAAGCTTTGTATATATAAAGCCATTGACTTGAATAAACATTTAAACACAAAATAACAAAATGGAGCCTCCAACTCCTAGGTCCTTCCAAGCTAAGTCTTTGGAGGAAGCATGTCACCGGTACCTGAAAATATTTTCCCCAAGCAGGGTGAGCCAAAGCCCAATAGAAACAATCTATCACAATATATGAAGTTTAACGAAGATATAAGTGTCAAGCGCATATTCAATATTCATAACAAAACACACATTCTCCACATGACCATATAGTACCAATATTCACATCTCTATCCATTCATATTTATTCATTTCAAGTTAACTCATTTCATTTCAATTCATGGGGCAAATTTATAATCCTCCGAATAACGCAATTGAGACTACAACTCAATGGTTCTCAATCAACACAATCATCAAACAAACACTTCAATCTTACTATTTTAAGGAAATTTCGTCCGCGGGATCGGCACCCATATATACATATGATTTCGACACTTTCACCTTGGACACTCCGACCAACTTAATTTCAATAGAGTCCATCCCCTATCTCCTCTCAAAACATAGAGTACATCTCATTTCTCCTCCTAAAACATTATACATATACAATATATTTAAAGTACTGTCATATTCAATGACTATCAACTATACATATTCAATGCCTTAACATACCGTCATATTCAATGACATAATTAAATTATTAGTTTCAATTCACTTAATCCTCATATAATTTCTACAACAATCATAGCTATTCTCCATCGATAGCCCAATACAAATATTTCTAAACAGATATTCAATCGCAAGACAGATAATTTATTCAAGTTTCCAAATGAGCGAGACAACACGTTGTGGACGCGCCCGCGTGGGGCCTCACACTACAGTTCGGACTCAATTTGTCACAGTTCTTAATCTGAACCAAAGAGTCCAAATCCGGCAAATCGTTTTGGAAAACAAATTTTTTGAAAGAAGTGCCAAACATGGACTGCTTTGCCAGATATAGAGTCGCCACCTAAATATTTTATTTTGGGGGAATTTAGGAAACCCTGACTCGTTTGCCTAAGGCCACGTGTCCGTCATCACCAAAGTTGCCTCGGCTCGGGAACTTGGATACGATTGGGGAAGGTCAGCTATGAGCACCCCCGCTCACCCGATCAAAGATTGGCCTCTACTAACCATGATATCTTGTTTTGAAAACATTATGCGTTCTTATTCCAATTAATTAGCTAATCTTACTATGTGATGCGCACAACACAAAAGTATAGACTAGATCGTCTAATTTGGAACAAAGCATTGCATATCCACCCATTTGAAAGACAGTTTGAAATTTGCTACTTGCAAGCAGGCTAAAACACGGATTTCAACGAGTTGTTCCAACTCAAACAATCCAACCTTCACCCACAGGCATTCAAGTAGGTTATATCATATAAGCATATAGCCACATGGTAAGAATGCTATTATGTTAATATTCACACTCATGCGAGATGCTAAAACATGAAAAGCTTACCGAGTACTCCGAGCCGAAACAAAAGAACTTGTTAGCAATCAATGTATGATCCAAGTCCATGTTAAGTGGCTAATGCATCGCATACAAAATGCAACTAGAATAGGCTCAGCTAATCCTAGGATGGCGTGTGGAATGCAACAAATAGCACGTATTCAACTTAGAATTGAAATATAATGCAGTTAGCATGATGCGCCGAGCCCGGTGCATATGGTACAAATGAATGGATGCACGCGTGCGTAGCATAAGGATGCTAAATTAAATATGACCTAATACTAACCATCAAAAGCAGGTAAGTAAAAGGGAGAAAGAAGTGGGGGTTGGAAGACACGCACACACGCACCCACACTTATTATAAATTCGCCCTCGCTCGGAAGGACCAAAAGAATAATACAATTTAATTAACCTACAAGCTAATTAATTAAATTATACAACACTTAACTAATTAACAAGTCAATTCAGCTACTGAAAACAGTAAAGGGCCTTGGGAAGAGGGATGCACGCGTGCTTGGACCGGAAATCCAATGCCATGCACAAGCTGCCTCTGTTTTCCCTGCTCTGCTCCTCTGAAAATGGCACAATTCCCAAAGAACACTCTTTGAACACTGTGGAGCACCATCGGCCAAAGGGGAACACCACCAGCCAAAGGTAAGTGGCCATCGACCACAAATGAAGCCATCGGCTATAAATTAACGGCCGGTCGGCACTGAATGAGGTCGGTCGACCATCTATGCCTGTAGAATCCTGCTTTGACAGCAACAGAGGACAAGCAAGGTATGACAATGCATTTCAAGCAAATGTGTGTACCAACACACCCCTTATCATGTTTATGACTCAAATGAGGATGTTCCTTGATTCTCAGACCACCAATCGCGCATTTCAATGTGTGATGGCCCAAGAAGTCAAGTTGTGCATCTTGATTTCAAATGAAATGCAAACCAAATAAGCACATAAAGGCCCAACCTCTATCACTTGATTTCAAGAGGCAAGGCATGCATGTTTAATGCAATGCACCCTAGGCATGGAAACCAAGTATGCAACATGGGAATGCCAACAAGCATGCAAAGCATATAACAAGTATGCAAGCTAATTGAGCATGCAAGATGCAATGCCAACATACAAATGTGCAAAATATATGGCATGTTAAGCAATCAAAACAAATATGAGAATGCATGCCAAATGCACTATGATTCAAGCATGCAACACATGCGATAGGCCAAATATGCAACAACACACAAGGCGAGCATGCAACAACATGCGAACAATGGACTTACACCCAGATGGACAGTCCTCTATTATGCCAAAATCAGTGGCCAAATGCTAAGGAAATGAGGCCCAAAATACACACAAACATGCATGCACACGTGGTTCAAAACTTAAGCATCAAAGAGCAACTTTTAAGCACACCTAAAAGGGACAAACATGGACTAATGACATGCAAATTAAGCTCTGAAAATCATGCTATAAGAGGTTCCAAACCAACTAAGCAAAGTAAGCATACCATGCAACCAAGCCTAAAGCCTAAGGCTCACCAAAGAGGCATTGAACTACACTTAGCAAGACCAAACATGGCATGATTTAAGAAACTAAAATTAGAGTTTTAACATGTTAAAATGAACCTCAAAACCCACTTAGATGGCATCTAAATGACTTACACATGGAAGCATACGAAAGAGGCCAAACATGGAGCACAAGATTACAACCTTTTAAAGCATTAAAGGAGCATCAAATGCAAGTATACAAGCATACCATGGAGACTGAAATGATGCTATAAGTGGTGCCAAACCACTGAAACAAGCCAAACAATGCATGCTCAACACTCACACACCCAAGGCTAGCAAGCCAAAATGCAAGGTGGCTATACAAAGCATGTCAAGCATGGCCGAAGCAACTAAAAATAGAGCTAAAGCATACTAAAACATACACAAAATCTTCACAAAGCTTGGCCAAAATCATGCTAGAACAAGGGTCAAAGCCTAAAGCATGTTAAGGCAAAATATGATATTACAAGACAAGTATGTAAGGCATGCACGGTGTGTCTAAACCAAGTAAAAACATTGCTATATCAAGACAAAATAAACACAAATAACACTTAAGACATGGCCAACATGAACTTAAAAATGGCACTCACACGAGGCCAAAATGGCACATTTTGAAGACAACAAGGAGAGGGGATGGCCCTCTCCTTGTTAGGACCTCAAGACACCATCCTCACCACTGAAATCCCTCAAGATTTTAGTGGTGAGGAGGCCCAAACAAGGTGGTCCCGGAGCTCACCAAAATAGCACAAAATGGGGGCCAAACAAGGCCTAAGAGGAGTCAAACAACCCCAAAGCTCAAAGCAACCTGAAACAACTATTTTAAGCAAGTAAAAACAAGACTTTTATATGTTATACACAAAGTCCAAAAACAGATGCAAGGTAGGCAAAAGGACTATGCAAAAATAGGGTATTTAAAGGTAAAGTTCTTACCCTTGAAGACCTCCTTCAAGAACAATGCTCCTACAGCCTCTCCAAGCTTAGATCAACTCAAGAAGTCCAAGAGCAAACCTCTAATGCCTCAGCAACCAAGGGAAGGTGTAATGGTAGGTGTTTATGCACAAAAGTAAGGCTAAACACACCTAAACACACATAAATACAAAGGGAGAGGGAGATATAGAGATAGATAGATACAAGACTCAAACCCTAATCTCAAGACCCTCTGAAAAAATTTTGTAACCCTGGAGGAGAGAGGAGAGGCCCTCCCTTTATAGAGGATCACTCCTGGAAAGCTTACAAAACAAGCTAAGCAAGAGTGAAATCCCTCCATACACGTGTATGGAGGGGGGGCAAAGTGTATGCCAGCTAGCACAGCTGGCATAAAAATATCTACAAAAGCATATGCACAGTGGTTGGCCTGCCAAAAATGATAAATTGACCAAATACATGGTCGACCGACCAAAAATAGTGTCGGCCGGCCATCACCAATGGCCTGTGGCAACAAAACAGTGGCCGGTGGCCTCAAGCCATGGCCGGTGAGGTGTGGGGATGGCCAACAAGCCATTCCCTGCCCCTCAAAAGCACAACACAAGTGTTGGGTGCAAAACCAAACACAAAACAGTCGAGTCGAGAGATCTTGAGGCAAGGCGCGTGGCCGAGACCTCCGGGAACTCAAGACGAACACAAACACAGATGATCACCGAGTGTTCAAACGGTGACGTCCAAGTCTTGAGGATGGTCAAAAATGGGGTGTCTATAGTTGCCCCTTTTTGACAGAACTCGAAAGTCATAACAATGACGGGAGTGAATGTCAAAGCCTAGAGATGACCCATTTTTGACAAGGCCGAAGACTTAGACAAAACATACAAGCTACAGATAAGATATGCGCCCGAAGGCAGGGGCAAAATGCAAGAACAATGCACAAAGCCGAGCATAACTTATGATCATGCAAAGAATGCTGTAATGAAGCATAACAATGCAACAGTTTTAAGCAAGTAGAAACCAAGCTACATTACAATGCAGAAAGGGTGTAAGAGAATTACTGCAATTCTCACTGCGAATACAGTGTGCATGTGTGATAGATACACAAAGCGAACGTGTGATAGATACACAAAGTGAGCATGTGTGGTAGATACACAAAGCGGATGTAGTGTGATGGATACACAAAAAAGGTGAACACAATGTGTGATAGATGCACTAAGTGAACAAGGTATGATAGATACACAAAGCGAGAGTGTGTGATTGATACACAAAGCAAATGTGGTGAGCATAGTGTGATGGACACAAAAAGCGAATGTGTGAAAGATACACAAAGTGAGCATATGATAGATACACTATATGAAGCAAAATGTGATAGATACAATAGCTGAGCGCGTGATAAATAAACTAAGCGAGTGTGGTGAGCACAGTGTGATAGGTACAAAGCGAGTGTGTGATAGATACACTATATGAACAAAGTGTGATTGATACACTAAATGAATGAAGTGAGCAAAGTGTGATGGATACACAAAAGGCAAACACAAAGTGTGATAGATGCACTAAGTGAACAAGTGTGATGGATACACAATAGGTGAACACGAAGTGTGATCGATGCACTAAGTGAACAAGTGTGATGGATACACTAAAGGTGAACACAAAGTGTGATAGATGCACTTAGTGAACAAGTATGATTGATATACTAAATGTGAACACGAAGTGTGATAGATGCACTTAGTGAACAAGTATGATGGATATACTAAAGGTGAACACGAAGTGTGATAGATGCACTTAGTGAACAAGTATGATGGATATACTAAAGGTGAACACGAAGTGTGATAGATGCACTTAGTGAACAAGTATGATAGATATACTAAAGGTGAACACGAAGTGTGATAGATGCACTTAGTGAACAAGTATGATTGATATACTAAAGGTGAATACGAAGTGTGATAGATGCACTTAGTGAACAAGTATGATTGATATACTAAATGTGAACACAAAGTGTGATAGATGCACTTAGTGAACAAAGTATGATTGATATACTAAATGTGAACATGAAGTGTGATAGATGCACTTAGTGAACAAAGTATGATTGATATACTAAATGTGAACATAAAGTGTGATAGATGCACTTAGTGAACAAAGTATGATTGATATACTAAAGATAATGAAGTGTGATGGATACACTAAATAAATGAGAGTGTAATTGATACACTAAGTGAATGAAGTGTGATTGATACACTAAATAAATGAGAGTGTAATTGATACACTAAGTGAATGAAGTGTGATTGATGCACTAAAGTAAATGAAGTGTGATGGATAAACAAAAGTAAATGAAGAAAGTGTGATAGATACACTAAGGGTGAATGAGGTGTGATTGATACACTAAATAAATGATCTTAAACGGAACTTCTTTGAATGAACCGTACAGACAATATCGTGCATGAACGGGAAAGAGACGAGATAGGTACAATGCATGATGCTTAAGGAAAACAATAAATGGACAAAGCGGCGTTTTAGAAAGAACCTCATGGGGTGAGTGGTGATGAACCGCTCTACTCTGACGGGGATCTCCCCTCGTGCTCTTCGAACACTTACCTTCAACTGACAGTACAAAGGCTCTGGAATACTGACAAGGGTTCTTCATATAAAACACTTTGGATGCTGCCTTTCTTCCTGATCATATTCACAACTTTCCCTATTCTCCAACAGGGTAACAGACTAGGTTGGTTCAGTATCCAGAATTGAGGTGCATATACGCTATCTCAACCTATGGGGCTTCCATACAGATTTCAAGCCAAGGACACGCCTCTGGGTATTTAAACCAGACTTTAGTCTTGGAAATCCCGAACCTTTGCGTTCTAGGCAACAGCCATTCGAACTCTAGTTTCCACCGTCGAAGTTGGTCTCCTAGGAACTCACTGCGAACACAGCCAATATGCCTCTGGCAAGGAATGGTACTCAGGGAGAGCACTTTTGATCGTCATTCTAGCTTGAAACAGACTTGATCTTGAGCTTGAGGTAGAGGCACACTCATACCTCGGAGCATTGGCAAGACCTGAAGGGGTACACATGGAATGTAATCTCGGAACTTACTGAAGTTGAAACAAACTCAGATACCCGACATTTTCCCTCTTTTCTTTTGTTTTGCAGTCTGGAACCTATATAGCTTCGAATAGGTCCTTGCTCTACTGTTCTCATATGACCTGGGTTAAACCTTGCAGTTTTATGAAAGAACAAATCCTGTTTTGCGCAGATGTGGAGAACGACATGGCACTCGGAGCGCAAAACGATTTTATTTTTGAAATTGAGAGATGAGTTATTGACTGGGGTATTGAGCCTACGACTAAACACAGCGCACTAAGACTCAACAACGGAAAACAAAAGGTAAACAACCTAAACATATTGAGTGACACTCGAAACGACTCAAAACAAGAATTGAAATAAAACAAAAAGACACGACACTCAGACGTGCACAGGGAGCCTGTTTCTCTAGGTATTATTTCCACCCTTTCTCATTTGTGATTCTCACATCACTCGGCCCTCAAGCTCGGTTTTTCTCTCAAAACCCTTTCCTCACTTTTCCTTTCAACGCACATCTTTTTAGTCTTTAATCTCTCATTTTTCATCCCTCCCCAGGGTGGTCGATGGATAAACAAGAAGTTGTGGGCTCTTGTCCCTAACTTGCTGCTAGATTCTTTTTCTTCCGCTCACAGCCAGTGAGTTCCTCCCACAGAGGGGTTGCGCTACAACTGGGTGTGTAGCAAATCTGTAGCTGACATCGGTTGATGATGCTCTGCTGGGGAGTTTGGACATGATCAGATCTAATCCAGACGATGGAGTGGAATATCTTACCCCGTTCCAGTTTGTGCTTCGCACTTGGCTTGATACCTCGTTGCTTAAAGGATGTGAGAGCTTTCTGTCTTTTACTGACAGCTTTAGCTGTGCCCTTTCTAGTAGGTAGAGTGCCCTTCTTGGCAAGTATGGTGCCATTTCTACCAAATGCATTGACAACAGGGAAAAGACAAGAAGCCTGACTCAACTGTGCCCCTAGTTCATCATTTTGACCATTTTTTGTTTTGGTTTTCTACTAAAACAATTTTGATCAGCATAAGAGTTTGATGAACATGCTTGTTCAACTTTCTGATTTAAAATCATGCAAGTTAGGTTATGAGCACTGAAAATTTTCCTTTTTTGGGTCCAAGAAAAAGGTTCAGTTTTGAAAAAAATGAAATAATTTTCGAGAAAATTAGTCAACCTCAGTAAAAATTCTCAAAAACTATTTTTGCAAACGGCCAATGCTCAACAAGCACGAAACCTACTCTTGAGATGCACAACCTCAGATCTGGAGGAAAATTGCCCCTTGCTTGAAGAGAGCTGTATGGCAATAGAAAGTTGCCCCTTGTTTGAACGGCACCGCAGTGCATTGAATGGCAACGGAAAGTTGCCGCTTGTTTGGATAGCGCCGTGGCACACTGCAATCAATCCTCAAAGTGACGATCACAACCGAACTCTCGGATACAGAGAAGGAAAAGACGATCAAAACCAGTACATGGACACAATCGATTTTAGAGGTTTTTGTGGCTGGACTTCAGAATGAAGTTGCCTATGTATCCCAAACATGGGAATCAAGCCTTACCTAGTTCGGGTTAAGGTACACTCGTGTATTAACCCTCACCATGCTCTAACTTTTGCCAAGGTCGCCCTTCTGGGTTTTCAACCTTGCGAGCTATGTTTTTCTTTTCTTTTCGATTCTTTTTTTTTTTTGTTTTTTCGTCTTTTTTTTTTTTTTTTTTTTTTTGCATTTTCATCTTTTTTTTTGTATTTTTTTCTTACTCTAACTTTTGCCTGGGTCGCCCTTCCGAGTTTTCGGCTCAGCAAGCCTCTTAAAGGGTAAAAGTATAACAAGTCCATGCCAAACAGTTTTTTGAGATCCCGAAGTCATCTGAATTTAGGAGAATGACTGTTGTATTGATTTGCAGAAGGATCCATCTTCGGCTCTTCAAGCACATTGGACATTTCTGCCCCTAGTCCGAGGGGGTACTTCTGATTTAGCTTCGCAAGTTTCTTTTGGCAACATCTGGTCTTCTTGATCTGACTTTGGTGCCTCTTGGTCGAGGACTGCTTCAAATCTGGCCACACAAGCCTTACATTGCGGTTGACTATTGATCATTCTGAATTCGAGGTCCAGGCTTTGGGAGCAAGGGCTCAAGTCTCGAGGCTGAGAGCGATCCTAAGCTGCACAATCTCAAGAGTGATTCCACACAGGTCCTCGCAGGACTGCACAAAACATTTTGTTTTTGAAAGTTTTTAAGAAAGCGACAGATCGCTCGCACTGAAGATAGTGTGGAACCGATCTGGATCAAGCCAAGGTCCTTCCCAGTACTCACACTAACAAGCATGATTTCATTCATTAAGGGCTTAGCATGCCTCTCTTTCTCTCAATTAGTCAAATTTTGCAAAACTCGAGGAATTCCTTCCTCTTTGTTTTCACAGCAGTGTTCAAAAAGTTTTAAAAAAAAACTTAGGTCAATGCAATGATTTCGAGGTACAGAAGAGTAAGTGAGATGCTCTGCCAGTCCATTCTAAACTTGCTGACACAACTAGCTCAAAGTAGCAATAAGCACGGAAACATGATAGTCGCAACTGTTTCATTCAAAACCTCCGGTTGCAATTGGCTCCACAGCAGAAATAGACTCAAAAGAAAACAAAAAGGATAATTACAAAAACATGATATCCGAGGCAACAACCCTGGAATCACCTGACATTCTATACAATGGGACTGACTCAGTACAACAAGACAGACCCTTAAGCAAAAAAAAAAAAAAACTGACTCAAGACAATGAGACAGACTCAAAACAAAATCAAAGAAATGGCTCAACATCCGCAAACGCTCAAAACAGTGCGTGCCAAACGCCACATCTGAAATACACTTAGCGCCGCCCGCAGGTGGTCCAACTTCTGATCACATACTCGCAGTATCTTCGAAATCTAACAACTCAGTAGTGACAGACTTCACTGAGGTGGGTGGAAGGATGACCTCATTGTCGATCAAATCTTGCACTTCGTGATGAAGACGAAAACAGTTGCCAGTGCAATGACCGATTTGCTGGTGGTACGCGCAATACAAAGTAGCATCATGTGTGGGAGGGAGATTCTTTTGGAGAGGCCTAGGCTCGAGGGGTTTAAGGTGCCCCCTTTCGGGAAGGATCTGGAGCGCCATATACAAAGGCATGTAGAGTGCGTGGAAGACTCTGCGCCCTCCGGGCAGATACTTCGAAGTTTGCTGACTTTTGCCGGACGCACTGGCAAAAGGATCGGCAGGTGCCGCCTTGACTTTCTGATCCTTTCCTGGTGCAGGGTTAGGATTGGAGGGAACTGTTCTGGCATGACGGGGCCTATCCCGATTTGCTATCTGGCTGAAACTCCCTTCGGTTGGAGTGGGGAAAACATCATCCACAGTTTTGGCCACCACTGCAAATATTTGTTGCTTATTCATCCCCCTGGCTTTCAAAGCCTTGACTACCCACAGCAGTTGTTCAACGGGATCAGCACCTGTTCTCACTTTGTTCTTACCTCTGGCCTCAGCTTGATTGAGGGTTTGGGTTGCTATATCAGAGCAAAACCTGGTTGTTGTTGCCACGTCATGGCCATAGTTTGAGGCAGCCTCAGGTTGGCTAAGCTCGATAACAATGCGCCCTAGTAACGGGGGCTCCTGCGGTACAAAATTCCCGGCATATGATGTGGTTGGTGGCAAAGCAGACATCCCATAGGTGAGATCAACCACGGACCTCTGGAGGTCGCCAATCATTCCCATTAACTCGAACGTGGTGGGCTCACGAGCATGATACAACTGGGGTTCCCAGATCGGGCACGCGACAGGCGGCCTGGGCAGATGCGGCACATCAACATTGGTTTCATTCTATAAGATGATTCCTTGGTCTAACGCGGCTGTCATAACCACAATTTCCTCTGAACTTTGCGTCATCATAAGTCCTCTTGAACTGAATGGAGATGATGGATCAAATGTCTGTCTTGCCTCAGCAAAGGAGACAACTGGCTATTCTGCACTAACTCTCTGAACTGAAAGAGAAAACACACAGCATTTCGGCCCAATCAGAACAGACATAGGCATAGCTAAATAACTGTACTCTACTACTGATCACTGTTCCCCAAAATCACTGCCCTGAAAACTGAATCTGATACCCGCAGATATAACTGATTCGTCCAAACACTGATGCTGATACCCTCAGGCCTGATACTCAGACTTACAAACAGATATATGCAGTCCCTATAAAGGTCAACTCAAAAAGCACATAACAAGCAAGCAAGAGCCAAAACACCCCTATTTTTGGGTAGGGTTTCCCTGTCCTATTTTGTCAGGAGCTAGGGTTTTACTATGCACGCAGCGGTTTCAAACAACCTATAATCGGGTAGCAACCTGTCCTAGCATGGAATGGTCACTATGGATTCCGAATATGCACTAGGTCGAATGGTCAAAAGGGTGCCCCGGTGACAACCGGGGTTTGTGTTCCCATCGTGGCAGAGCCTGTAACCAGTCAGCCTTATGGCATGCTTCTCGAAGCGAGCCTCTGGCAAACCGTTCAGGAATAGCAGACGGCAAACACTGTGACTTAGGCGCACCAATGCATATGCAATGCAAAGAAACACATGAGTGTAATCAAAACAAGATATCACGAGTTTGAGTCAAGCTCTCCAGCAGAGTCGCCAGAAACTATCGCGCCCGCGTGGGGCCTTACGCAACAGTTCGGACTCAATTTGTCACTGTTCTTAATCTGAACCAAAGAGTCCAAATCCGGCAAACCATTTTGGAAAACAAATTTTTTGAAAGAAATGCCAAATATGGACTGCTTTGCCAGATATAGAGTCGCCACTTAAATATTTTATTTTTGGCGAATTTAGGAAACCCTGACTCGTTTGCCTAAGGCCACATGTCCGTCATCACCAAAGTTGCCTCGGCTCGGGAACTTGGGTACGATTGGGGAAGGTCAGCTATGAGCACCCCCGCTCGCCCGATCAAAGATCGGCCTCTACTAACCATGATATCTTGTTTTGAAAACATTATGCGTTCTTATTCCGATTAATTAGCTAATCTTACTATGTGATGCACACAACACAAAAGTATAGACTAGATCATCTAATTTGGAACAAAACATTACATATTCGCCCATTTGAAAGACAGTTTGAAAATTGCTACCCGCAAGTAGGCCAAAACACAAATTTCAACGAGTTGTTCCAACTCAAACAATCCAACCTTCACACACAGGCATTCAAGCAGGTTATATCACATAAGCATATAGCCACATGGTAAGCATGCTATTATGTTAATATTCACACTCATGCGAGATGCTAAAGCATGAAAAGCTTAACGAGTACTCCGAGCCGAAACAAAAGAACTTGTTAGCAATCAATGTATGATCCAAGTCCATGTTAAGTGGCTACTGCATCACATACAAAATGTAACTAGAATAGGCTTAGCTAATCCTAGGATGGCATGTGGAATGCAACAAATAGCACGTATTCAACTTAGAATTGAAATACAATGCAGTTAGCATGATGCGCCGAGCCCGGTGCATGTGGTATAAATGAATGGATGCACGCATGCGTAGCATAAGGATGCTAAATTAAATATGACCTAATACTAACCATCAAAAGCAGGTAAGTAAAAGGGAGAAAGAAGTGGGGGTTGGAAGACACGCACACACGCACCCACACTTATTACAAATTCGCCCTTGCTTGGAGGGACCAAAAGAATAATACAATTTAATTAACCTACAAGCTAATTAATTAAATTATACAACACTTAACTAATTAACGAATCAATTAAGCTACTGAAAACAGTAAAGGGCCTTGGGAAGAGGGATGCACCCGTGCTCAGATTGGCTTCGCCTGGAAATCCAATGCCATGCACAAGCTGCCTCTGTTTTTCCTGCTCTACTCCTCTTAAAATGGCACAATTCCCAAAGAACACTCTCTGAACACTGTGGAGCACCACCGGCCAAAGGGGAACACCACCAGCCAAAGGTAAGTGGCCATCGACCACAAATAAAGCCATCGGCTATAAATTAATGGCCGGTCGGCACTGAATGAGGTCGGTCGGCCATCTGTGCCTGCAGAATCCTGCTATGACAGCAACAGAGGACAAGCAAGGTATGGCAATGCATTTCAAGCAACTGTGTGCACCAACACACCCCTTATCATATTTATGACTCAAATGAGGATGTTCCTCGATTCTCAGACCACCAATCGCGCATTTCAATGCGTGATGGCCCAAGAAGTCAAGTTGTGCATCTTGATTTCAAATGAAATGCAAACCAAATAAGCACATAAAGGCCCAACCTCTATCTCACTTGATTTCAAGAGGCAAGGTATGCATGTTCAATGCAATGCACCCTAGGCATGGAAACCAAGTATGCAACATGGGAATGCCAACAAGCATGCAAAGCATATAACAAGTATGCAAGCTAATTGAGCATGCAAGATGCAATGCCAACATGCAAATGTGCAAAATATATGGCATGTTAAGCAATCAAAACAAAGATGAGAATGCATGCCAAATGCACTATGATTCAAGCATGCAACACATGCGATAGGCCAAATATGCAACAACACACAAGGCGAGCATGCAACAGCATTCGAACAATGGACTTACACCAAGATGGATAGCCCTCTGTTATGCCAAAATCAGTGGCCAAATGCTAAGGAAATGAGGGCCAAAATACACACAATCATGCATGCACACATGGTTCAAAACTTAAGCATCAAAGAGCAACTTTTAAGCACACCTAAAAGGGACAAACATGGACTAATGGCATGCAAATTAAGCTCTGAAAATCATGCTATAAGAGGTTCCAAACCAACTAAGCAAAGTAAGCATACCATGCAACCAAGCCTAAAGCCTAAGGCTCACCAAAGAGGCATTGAACTACACTTAGCAAGACCAAACATGGCATGATTTAAGAAACTAAAATCAGAGTTTTAACATGTTAAAATGAACCTCAAAACCCACTTGGATGGCATCTAAATGACTTACACATGGAAGCATACGAAAGAGGCCAAACATGGAGCACAAGATTACAACCTTTTAAAGCATTAAAGGAGCATCAAATGCAAGCATACAAGCATACCATAGGGACTGAAATGATGCTATAAGTGGTGCCAAACCACTGAAACAAGCCAAACAATGCATGCTCAACACTCACACACCCAAGGCTAGCAAGCCAAAATGCAAGGTGGCTATACAAAGCATGTCAAGCATGGCCGAAGCAACTAAAAATAGAGCTAAAGCATACTAAAACATACACAAAATCTTCACAAAGCTTGGCCAAAATCATGCTAGAACAAGGGTCAAAGCCTAAAGCATGTTAAGGCAAAATATGGTATTACAAGACAAGTATGTAAGGCATGCACGGTGCGTCTAAACCAAGTAAAAACATTGCTATATCATGACAAAATAAGCACAAATAACACTTAAGACATGGCTAACATGAACTTAAAAATGGTGCTCACACATGTGGCCAAAATGACACATTTTGAAGACAATAAGGAAAGGGGATGACCCTCTCCATGTTAGGACCTCAAGACACCATCCTTACCAGTGAAATCCCTCAAGATTTCAGTGGTGAGGAGGCCCAAACAAGGTGGTCCCGGAGCTCACCAAAATAGCACAAAATTGGGGCCAAACAAGGCCTAAGAGGGGTCAAACAACCCCAAAGCTCAAAGCAACCTTAAACAACTATTTTAAGCAAGTATAAACAAGACTTTTATATGTTATACACAAAGTCTAAAAGTAGATGCAAGGTAGGCAAAAGGACTATGCAAAAATTGGGTATTTAGAGGTAAAGTTCTTACCCTTGAAGACCTCCTTCAAGAACAATGCTCCAGCAGCCTCTCCAAGCTTAGATCTACTCAAGAAGTCCAAGAGCAAACCTCTAATGCCTCAGCAACCAAGGGAAGGTGTAATGGTAGGTGTTTATGCACAAAAGTAAGGCTAAACACACCTAAACACACACAAATACAAAGGGAGAGGGAGATATAGAGGTAGATAGATACAAGACTCAAACCCTAATCTCAAGACCCTCTGAAAAATTTTTGTAACCCTGGAGGAGGGAGGAGAGACCCTCCCTTTATAGAGGATCACTCTTGCAAAGCTTACAAAACAAGCTAAGCAAGAGTGAAATCCCTCCATACACGTGTATGGAGGGGGTGCAAAGTGTATGCCAGCTAGCACAACTAGCATAAAAATATCTGCAAAAGCAAATGCACAGTAGTCGGCCAGTCAAAAATGACAAATTGACCAAATACATAGTCGATCGACCAAAAATAGTGCCGGCCAGCCATCACCAATGGCCGGTGGCAACAAAACAGTGGCCGGTGGCCTCAAGCCTTGGCCGGTGTGGTGTGGGGATGGCCAACAGGCCATTCCCTGCCCCTCAAAAGCAAAACACAAGTGTTTAGTGCAAAGCAAACACAAAATAGTCAAGTTGAGTGATCTTGAGGCAAGGCACGTGGCCGAGACCTCCAGGAACTCAAGACGAACACAAACACGGATGATCACCGAGTGTTCAAATGGTAATGTCCAAGTCTTGAGGACGGTCAAAAATGGGGTGTCTACACACGTATCCAGCCCCACCATTTATAACAACAAATTACCCAATTCCAGGTTTTCATAGTCAATTTCACTTATTTATACGAAACACAAATTGACCCATTTAGGGCACAACTCCCATTCTTCCAAATATTAACTCAAGTGTCCAAATCAACCCTTTTTCAGCAACAAACCTTTACATCTACACCCAAACCATTTTTTACCAACTATATTTGAAAACCCCTCTTTCATTTCACACCCAAGCCGTAGGTTCATCCCCAAACAGCCCCAATATTCCACCATTTATACATAACAACAAATTACTAGGCTAAAAATCATATTAAGGTGTAGAATATCCCTACCTCAAGCTTAGAAGAGTAAAGGAAGAGATGGAGGATCTTTAAAGATGCCAAAATCAAACTTCAATTGGACCAAAAGAAAGCTCTTAAGACGCACTCTCTTTTTAATAAAGGCACACAGGTGTAGAGATCACTAGATCAAGGTGTAAGTGTAGAGAGAGCGTGCATTTTAGAGAGAGAGGGTTAAGATCTAGGTTTTTGAAAAGTTTTAGAGAGAGAAGAATGAAAAAGTTAAAAAAAAATGTCATTTTTGCAATTTGATATACACATAATCCGCTCGAGCGAAAGAGTTGATGCTCAAGTGTCAAACACAAAAAGTTGTTAACCTCAAGCGCAAGAAGTCCCGTTCGAGCGTAGAATACACATTTGCAGACAACAGGCAAACCGCTCGAGCGCAAGGAAGGTCGCTCGAGTGCCCACCCACTCAAGCGTAAGAAACACCGCTCAAGTGTGGAAAACACCCCTCTAGTACTTTTGCTGACGTGCAAAGTACTGAGAATTTGCAAACCCCGCTTGAGCGCAAGAAAGGCCACTCGAGCAAATGACCAAAATTCTGGACAACACAAGGTTTGAAAACCAAACAACCAACCTGTTTCAAACGCACTCAACACATCCAAATAACCAAATTTAAGTAGGAATAAAGAGGAAAAATGCAATGAACAACATACAGAAACCATAGATCCAAGTCCAGACTACCACAAGTGTTGGGTCAAAATCGGGATTGTTATACTATTGACTTTCCTGTTTGGAAAAAATTTGATAATTTGTATCCCAAGTTTGCAAGTGAGCCTCACAATGTCAAACTGGATTTAGCAGTAGATGGATTTAATCCATTCAAGGCAAAGAATGTCTGATGACATTGCTCATCGATGGTCCTTATTCACTTGGAAATAACATTGACGTCTACTTACACCTTGTAGTGGATGAATTGAAAGAATTGTAGGAAAATGGTGTTGACACATATGATGCAGAAACTAATCAGATGTTTTGAATGCATGTTGTGTTATTGTGGACTATAAATAATTTTCCTGCCTATGCAATTTTGTCTAGATGGAGCACGAAAGGCACTTTAGCTTGTCCTTGTTAGTACTAAACATTACAAAAAGAATTAGTGATGTTTTTTTTTTCATCCATAGCGGCATTTTTTAAACACCACTAAATGTGTATTTTCCAGCAGTGAGGGAAATGGGAACAAGCAAGATTTATTTCTGCTACTAAAAAATTTCAGTAAAAGCCACTCAATATTTGTCATCACTACCTCTAGTTGCCTTTAGGAATGTTGAGATCTGCAAACACCGGGCTGTCAACTCCTACTCCCATTGTATTGAGACCGTTGTCAACATACACAACAACACCGGTGATTGCTGAAGCCAATGACGATGCAAGGAAGGCAGCTGTATCCCCTACTTCCTTTGTAACATTTGTTTCTCAAGCTCAGTGTGTGGCAAAGTAAAAAGCATAACAAGAATATGAAAATGGTGTTGAATTGCAATTTAGTCAAACATTGTGGTTTTAAAATTAGAAAAGGCAGGTTAGCCCAATGGTAAGGTTAGTGTCCCTGTGATGTGGGTTTGAGTCATAAAAATAACCTCTCCAAAAATGAGGATAAGGCCTCATATTTTTTCCCCTTCTCAAATCCACTTTAGCAAAAGCCTTGTGCACTGGGCCGCCTTTTTATTTTGGGGTTTAAATTAAATATCATTTGTGAGCAATGTTATTGGCAGAGAACCCGTTTAGTTGCTTCTGTGGCTTTAGCCATTTGCCACAGCAACAACCAACCAGTCCTGCCCCGGTATGCACACACACATGTATAGATATGGACATCATGAAAGGTAACTCAATTGCACCAAAACACACTACAGAACACCAAACGAAGAACAGTAAAAGGGACTTGCCTGCAGAAAGTTCTTTCTGCAATGGGGCATTCAGTCGATCATCATATCAATAAAGCCAATAGCTTTTGCAACACAACGTATTAATGGACCTGTATATAATTCCAATATGTCAGCACAAAGATGCAAGAAGAGAGGATAAAGCCAGTAAGATGTTAAACATGTAATCCAGCAGATATAGAATTGTCTCATCCAATTTTCCAAAGATTAAGAACCCATCAGGCATCTAAAAGACATGATTTGTCACAAAAAAAAAAAAAGAACCAAACACAACAAGTGATGATAAAAAAATGTTTGAAACTATTGAACTACTTGAATTCATGGAATCCCAATCAGTGGTGAAGTATCAACGGCAGCTAGGTGTCATCCTCGAGGCTTCAATCCCTTTACTGAAATGACGAAATTTACAAAGCAATAATCAAATTGATCAGAAAAAATGAAAATAATGGATACTTTCGATTTTTTGTAAATAATTTATTCGCATAACTAATTTATTTGTATACCGGCAGCTATTGTGTTGACTTTGATTTTGTGCTTTCTTCCAGCTTCAAAAGCAAGCACCTCAATCAAGCATAGAAATGAGACAACCCATTAGAAAACATGAGAAATAAAGGATGCTAAATTTGGTGAGTATGAAAAACTAGAGGGGGAAAAAAATGAGAGAGGAGTCCAAAAACACTTTTGTATCACTCTCGAGAGCAGCCTTTACTGAGCTCATGCCTCCACCATATCTGCATGTAGAAACACTTCAATTGACAGCATTTGCTCTTTATGTAATCGGTTAGATGGACTAATGACAGAATTGAGTAAACAAGACAAAATGGAAATGTACCCCAGAATGATCCTTTCAGAAGCAATGTAAGTTAGCGAAATTGATGCACCTCCTATAATCACAAGCCAAACTGAATAGTGTCATGATTTTAAAACAATGAAGAAAAAAAGGGGGGGAAATGGAAGAGAATTGTACCTGGATTCATTTTTGGAAGGAAATGCCTGAGTAAAGATATAAATGAATAACTTGAAGCAGAAATTGCTGCAAGATATCCATTTCTTGATGTCTCCGAGAGAGGTTTGCATACCTGCCCATGGTTTGTCATCACTTTAATACCATGAAGATGGTAAAACAGCGCCACCCAAAGGAAACAAGGAAGCAAGAGATAACTTCAAAAAATGACAAAAAATGGCAAATACTTCACCTCTGGTCCATTGGCAAGCGAGTGCACAAGGATGTCAATGCTGCCAAAGTCCTGTTTAACAGATTCAGCAACTTCCTGCAAAGATATTTCGACTAATCAATTAACAGCAGAGCTTCCTTGATTTATCTATTTGGTCAATTTGATTGTTTGATACATTTCAAGGTCCACAAGTGCAGTCAGGAAGCTTAATATCCAACCACAAATACATATACCAAGATTCACAATGAATAGTGCACGGTTCTTTAGCGAGTTTTCATAAGTGATTGTGCTTGTGAATTTTTTGAATGCAATAAAATGGCTTAATTGAACAGCATGAAGATCAAAAGAAATGATACCTTAACAGTCCAGTTTGACGGCCCGCCACGTTGTCACATTTGGAAAAAATACACTTAGGAGTTTGTATTTTTTTGGAATAAAACTTTTGGAGTGTCATATCATATTCGCCACGTTGTCACATTTAGGAAAAGTACACTAAGGAGTTTTTAATTTTTTTGAAGTGTCTCATTAATAGTTGTCAAATTAGAATATCACATCATACTTGTCACATTAATAAAAGAGTATAGCTGCCCACCAAAACACTATACGAAAAAAAAAAAAAAAAAACTCTCCACTAATAGGACTTAACAGATCAATAGAAAAAATTTGGGACTAATTGGAGTACTTATTTGTGAGATGAGATTTATTGATAAATATCCCTAAAAAGAATTGACCCCCATCTAAAAAAAAAAAAAAAAAAAAAAAAAAAAAAAAAAATTGACCCCTTAAAAGATTAAATGAAACAAATTATTTTTAAAAATTATTCTAAAGTGCAATTAAACCTTAAAATTTGTACGAACAATATTATATATTCATAAAGGTACATTTATAGATCATATTTATTGTGGTTATAGCTCACATCCCATTAATTTTAAATTTATACTATAAAATAACTTTTTCAATAAAAATTATGGTTACATCGATTTTTCCAAATTGCATTCAAGTGGCCAATTGCACATTTGAACATTTTCCCCCCCCAAAAAAATAATAATTAAGGCCTATTGTAAACTTCTTTATGGGGCAATTGCATTCAAGTGGCCAATTGCACATTTGAACATTTTTCCAAAGATAAAAATAAAAAAAATTAGGGCCTATTGTATTTTTAAACTTCTTTCTGGGGCAATTGCGAACATATGTACTTTGCAATTTTGTTTGTCATTTAACAATAAAAATATTCCAAATATACTTTTTAGATTATACTTCACAATGAAATGAAATACATATTGCAATTGAACTGCATCATGATATGGAAATAGTGTTCCATTCCTTTCAAAATTGCACTTGCATCCCAATATTGTCACTCTCTACAAATTGGATGTGTTTTCCAATCCAAAACCTCACACAAAGATACATTAATTATAGATGGTTTAACTTAAAAACAAAAACTTTTACATTTGTCTGTGAAGGGAGAATGGGTTCAACAAGTAGCAAGGATGCACGCTCTTTGTTGATGCACGCTCTTTGTTCTTGCCTCCCATACATCATGGCCATGGCCGTCTCTGTGTAGGTACATGAATTTCGCAACCCTAGGAAGGTTAGTCATGATCTCCACAAAAATTGGGTTGAAGGAAGAACCCACAAGTTTTGCTTCATTCAACTTCTTCCAAGCCTCACTAATCAAATGTTTGACATGGAGCATCTTTAGCAGAAGCAATGGTTTCATACACGTAAATTTTGATCGATTTAGAATTGTAACCTCTTTTTACCTTATCTTGGTCAAGAAATTACTAAAAAAGAAAGAAGAAAATATGGAGCATTAGATCTTATAGTTAAACAAAAGAAATTAAATGCAACTAGTAGGCTATAGATAATTCTATAGACTGAAACCAACCACATAATCAATAAGAAAAAATATTAGTGTAACAACATGAGCGGAACAATTTCTTCCATTGTCTCCCAATAATGTCTAATGTGTTGGTTTTGTTTCAACATAGTGTTCACTCATGCAATGCAAGTAATTGTTGTATTTTACTTATTTATTTGTACATATGTATGTTTAGAAAGAAAAAAAATTCAGATTAATGGTAGATTTTACAATTTTTAATTATTAAGGGTATAAATTTTTCTATGAGCAACTATTTCAAAAAGGTACAACTGATTTCTAATTTTCTCTATTTCTTTTGAGAATGGCTCACTGACTTTTGGGATAATTTAAAAAACAAATTACAACTAAAATTGGAAAGAGAAAATTAATTTCAAATTAATGGAAATCACATATTCAATTTTCAAAAAATGTTATCATCATCTTCTTCTTCTTCTTCTTCTTCTTTATTTGTTATTTTCTCTTTTCTTTTCTTTTTTTTAACTACAAACACTTGTTTAGGCTGTCAACGATCACTCCCGGCCTATCTTTTGCCACTCAAAACCCCACCTCTTCAAATCAATTACAACTATTTCTATTTCAATAATTGTTCACATTCAATTGTCTTTTTAACTTGACACTTAATATATTTATTGAGGCAAAAGAATAATAGATACATTTGTCTGATTAATTTGATTTATTTTAATCTTTACTATCACGTTCAAAATCCCTTTTTATCATTTAAAAGAATAAATAAACTACCTTATTGTTTGGCATGTCCAATGGAACCACATATGAGTGTCAAATATGGTGAGAATGAAAAAAACTTTAGAACATGATTTAGACCGAAAATGAGAGGTTAGGGCTTTTAATTAGGCCCAAAACCAAGAAATCCAAAGTGTGAATGGCCAAGATCCAAGACATAACCTAAATAATAAGGACTGAAACAATTGTTAGTGTGTAATTTAAATTGGAGTATTTATTAATAAATCATATTTTCATGATTTATGAACATTAAAATATTTTAAATGAAGCATACTCACATTTAGAAACGTAATAAAACAATAGTGCACACACTAGAAAGATGGCTCATCCTTATATTTTAAGAATAACACATTTAACAAAATTTTAATAAAACAATAGTCCACAAATACCCCCATTATCATATTTTAAGAAGAATGACACATTTGGCAAAAGTGTAATTAGACAATAGTACACACATTAGAATGATGCCACGTTGTCACATTTTGAAGAATGACAAATTTGACAAAAATTTAATAAGACAACAGTGTACAAATAAAGCATATCCACATTTGTTGTCTTCAGAAAATATAGTGAAAGCATTTTCGACATATACTTTTTTGGAATGAGACTTTTGGGCAAATTTCACAATTTAAATTCACTAGTAAAGGCTGGACACAGCAATACAAATATCCTCAGAATAAGCATCTAAAAATATATATATATATATATCCTTAGAATAGATGTAATTGCAATTGGACCCAAATACTAGAAAGACAGCTCAATACAAGAGACATACTAAAAGAGAAGAGTAGGTGGAGGTAATTATTGAACTGCACCAATCCAAACATTGTCATTTTAGGAGCTAAAAGTTTTTGCAATTTATAACCTCACACAAAGATACATTATTGTTCAACTTTAAAATTGAAACATCATTCAATTTGTCTATGGGAAAGGAATGGGCTCGATGAGTAGCAAAGATGCACGCTCTTTGTTCTTGCCTCCACCATCATGGCCATGGCCATCTCTATGCTAGTACATGAATTGAGAAACCCTAGCGAGATTAGTTGCAATCTCTACAAAAATCCGGTTGAAGGGAAAATTCACAAGTTGAACTTCATTCAACTTCTTCCAAGCCTCACTAATCAAATGTTTAATGCGGTCACGAGCATCTTCTGCAAATGCACCAATTTCATGCATGTAAATTTGGATCGATTTTGGATTGTCACCTCGTTCCACCTCATCCTGAGCAAATGATTTTTAAAAAGAAGAAAATGTAGATCATTACACGAACCTAATTTCCTAAAATCATTCTAGAGACATGGAATCAATTATATAATCAATCACAAAAAATACAAATATAATAATGTGAGTTTAACTGTCACGCCCCAAACCCGCCCCTAAAAGTTTGGGCATGACCCATTCGAAAACAGACACAAAACCTGATATACATATCATATGGGGCCTGAACGGAAGCATTTAATAACATATAATAGCGTAAAAAAATATAATAATAATACCCATTGAGCTACCACTACTATGCCAGGATCACAGACAGAACATAATGCGAATAAATATACAGTGACGTATATCTGAAGATAGTTATGTACATATACATCTACTTTACATTCACATCAAGCCTCATAGACATTTAGGGTACAAATTAAAAGCTTAACAAAACTCCAAAACTTAAACGGTCAACACCTAATAGCTTAGACACTCAAGGCTTGGCAACTGGTAACTGAAGCCACAGGTTAAGGTTGACCTCCCGGTTGAGTGCCTACAGAAACAGACATAAAATACAGTGAGTCAAGCTCAGTGAATAATAGTACGTAAATCATGTAATGTTTCACTTAAACAATAAAGTGTATAACTGCAGAAGTATATGTTTAATTACACTCTGTAAATATAGCTCAACAATCATGAGTCCGGTTTCCTTGACAAAGCAGTTTAGTATGTACAGAGGATCCAAAATGTTCATATACTCAAATAACAGAATAGCCATCAGTCCCAAAAGTTACAAAATAGCCTTTCGGCCCAGTCATAACAGAACGGCTTATTCGCCCAGAGATAACAGAACGCATAAAGCGTGAGGGTACAGAACTAGTAGAAAATAATAAGTTTTGAACCCAACAGACATATCATGCTAAATCGCAAACGGAACAGATCAATAGACAATATGTACAAACAGAATAAATAAACAGAGCAGAACAATTCCAAAGTCATCTGAATATCGTCAGACCATAGGATACACTAATCATCTCGGTTTCATGTGGATACTTGGTTTAAAGGCGAACATGGGTCCATTTACTCATTTAGAATCGACATGGTAATAAAGAATTATTACTCGTTAGTGACAGAACAAAGTCATTCAAAGTCATACCGATGTTTGCCAATCTTTCAGCGTTCTCACTGATTTTCAATCATCACAATTGGTTGTGTAACATGTTCGTATAGCACTTACAATGAACAGAGCATTAGTGATAATAACTATCAATGATAAATAAAATGGACATCCTCGTACTATTACTCACTGTGATTAGATGCTTGGTCCGCCTCTGTAATTGACCCTACACAATTCATAATACACATAGAAATCGGGTCACATATCATTACTCCGTTTGAACTAGTTTAATTCTCTTTATTCCATTTACACATCATTTGGCAATTCAACATGAATCAAATTAAATCCTTGAATCTCATTTCAACATTCCACACCCAAGTTCATGTCATCCATATCTTTAATAAATTATTTCCTTAATTTCCTTTCCATTATAGCATAAATTCTAATGTTTATAACAAAGTTCATTCGCTAAATTTAAACATAATTTTCAAGTGTCACCAAATACCAATTAAACTTGCACATATAAAATTCAACCCACTAATTTCATGATTCTACTTCCAATTTGGCCATATCATCAAATAACATCATTACCCAACCTAGGGTTTCAAGAAAACATTAAAATTCAAAACAAATTCAAACTTACTAATTCATCACTCTTTATTCTAATTTTCCATTGCTTATACACCTAGGATACATGGTCCATCACTCTAACCCATCAACTTAACTCTCAAGATTCTTACCTCAAAACCTTGGTGCGATTCCTCCATAATTTCGGAATTCCAATCGGTTGCAAACGTTGATCTCCATGCCTTCTTCCTTCCTTGGTGGAAAATCTTGGTCAAAACAAAGAGAAATGGTGAGGATTTGGGATCAAAACCCTAGGGTTTTCGGTCCTAGGGGAAAAGGAGAGAAGAGGGGAAAAGAATGTGTGAGAAATGATCCAAAAATCTGGTTTAAAAGCTGCTGTCCCGTAATTCCCGCTCGAGCGGAGAAATTCCCGCTCGAGCGGACCTGCTTTCAGCACAGATCCCGAAACTTTGAACAGGTATAACTCTCTCATTCGGACTCCGTTTTAGGTCATTCTTGTGGTCAAATTGAAGCCCCGGAGATAAGCTTTCCAATGGTTCTAACCTCACATCCAAATTCAAAGTGTGGAAAAAGAAAAGGGAAAAAGAGTGACGGTTGGTCGTAAATGAATTATTCAAATTAAGGTTTTTGGTCCAATCTTACTTTACCCTCATCTCATCATCTCAATCAATAACCCAAAATAAGGTAAGAACATTTCAAATACACTGAGAAGAACATCAAAAATGAGTCCACATGCTTCAGAATCAAACTTAACCAGGCGACCCGCTTGAGCGCCCAACCTTGCGCTCGAGCTCGCAGACCAACAAAGTCGTCCGCTCGAGCGTAAACTCCCCCGCTCGAGCGGAGAATCACAACTCCCAGAATCTCAGGCCGTCTGAAAAATTGCTGGAAACCCCAAAAGTCCGCTCGAGCGGCCACTCCTCCGCTCGAGCGGAGGAAAGGATTTCTGGGTCGTTACATTAACATTTATTCAAGGTTGCCTAGTACTATCTCGTATTGAGTTTCTGTCAACATTATGCTTTCATGTTTTCATTTCGCTTTTAATGTTTTCCAAAAACAAAATAAGAGATATCATACCATTGGTGAGGAACCCCCTAACGGATTAAACCATTAAGTATGACATCTCAATCTCATGCTTTAAACAAACAAATAGTTTGAACCACTTTCAAAGCAAAATAAAAAGGCAAGAAATAAGGGAGGTTGCCGAGATGATTAAGTGCTGAAAATAAGTGAGAAAAGCGTAAATAAATGCTCTTAACTCAAACAAGATGGTATCTAAGGCCTAGAACACCAAACTTATGAGAACTATTACACTATAAGCATGTAAAACAAAGCTCAAATGCAATTACCACCCAAAAACAGTACTAAAATGGGTCCAATACAGTCCTAAAACATGCTGGAATTGAGCTAAAAATGACTAGATTAAAATGCTAAAACGTGGCACAAACTAGGCTAGTAAGCAAGACATAAGGAGGGGAGGCTACCCCCTCCAAATTTAGACTTCAAAACACGATTTTGGCCACTGAAAAAGCTCTGAAAATTAGTGTTTAAAAGTTTGGAAAAAGATACACTACAAGAAAATACACTTTTGGTGACTAAAAAATTAGTCGCCAAAAGTATTGATTTTAGTCGCTGAAACACTTTGCCGACTAAATAATTTGGTCGCTGGCTTTGTCGGGGATACATAGTCGCTGAAGGAATTAGCGACTAAAAAACATTTAGTCGCCAAAAGTAGTACAAAATACCGACTAACGTTTTAGTAAGCAAAAATAATAGGTATTAGCGACAAAAAGAGTCTTAGTCACTGATAACTGACATTAGCGACTAACATATTAGTCACCCAAACGGTACATTAATTCGTTTAACTCACATATTTAGCTATTAAAGTTTTTGTCGCCAAAAATTAAAATATCTACGGCGACGAAATTATTAGTCGCCAATAGTGCAACTTCAGCTACTATATGTTTAGTCGGCCATGATTCTTTTATTATGTTTTGGCAACTAAAACGTTAGTCGCTAAAAATATTTTGGATTTTAGCTACTAAACAATTAGTCACCATAACTATTTTCGAGTTGTTTTGGCTATTAAATATTTAGTCGCCAAAAGTCTTTTGAGTTTTAGCTACTAAACATTTAGTCGCTATAACTTTTTTCAATTCGTTTTGGCTACTAAATATTTAGTCGCAAAAAGATTTATTTCTTTTTGGCTACCAATTGATTTGTCACCAAAAGCGTCATTTTATAATACTGTTTTGTTTGTTTCATTTTACTAAATTTCGTCCGAACCTGTATGTATCCACCGCAACCTGTAACACATATAACAACCTATATGTATTATCACCTATTCCGTAATGCATCTTTCACTTAGAACCATGAAACAAAAAAAAACACCTACTATATATATTCCAACTACAAATAATAATGTAAACTTATGTACGAACCAACTACATATATTCCAATTACAAATAATAACGTCATACATTCCAAATACGTTACCAAAACAATGTCCTCTATACACAACATTTTTACTATACTATGCATAGTAATGACCATTTGACAAGGTACAAATTACTATGGTAACATGTACCACGACAAAAGGTAATCTATATTAATTAATACTAGAGCCATTAATACAAGCTCCAAAAATACTATGTACCCCACCAGAAATTATATGTACGATGCATTCAAATTCCACGGTTCATTGATTTTATACCACCAGAGCAATTAATACAAGCTCCAAAAATAATTTGTACCCTGCCAAAAATTATATGTTCGATGCATCCACAGTCCACACAAAAAGTATAGGACGACAAAAAACTTCCTAACTTTGCATAAGTGTGAATTATCTTCCGGGCAAAAAAATAGAAGATCCACATGTCAATGCCAAAAGCCATCTACACAACAAAAATTACACCCATTAGTTCCATTGTAAACAAAAAGTTATAGCCATCTACAAAACACAAATTGCAAGGATGTCAATTGTAATTGAAGTTGTATATAAATATAGTTTGAATTTAGGAATTTCAATATAGTTTCTTTACACTTTAAATTATATTTAAAGTGCAAAGAAATTTCCAAGTCAACCCCAAGTCAAGTTTAGTCTAATGTGTAAACATATATATATTTTATTCATGAATGTACCTATATGGAGATACTTATAGAACATATATATTTGTAAGCTTTAATATATTTGTATAAGCTTTATGCGTTTTTCATGCCAACTCGCAATGTACACGTGCTAATTACGTCCCGTCTATCCCCACAGGTCGTATTTGACATGAGGAAGCTACTCGTGCCATCAATACAGTGGTTCGGGGGCTGCTCTCAATTTTCGACCCTCGAAGGCCTTTTTTCGGCTAAGTTTATGGCATTTTCACGCCAACTCCCAATGTACACGTGCTAATTACATCACGTCTATCCCCACAAGTCCTATTTCACACGAGGAAGCTTCCCGTGCCATCCCCGTAGTGGTTCGAGGACTGCTCTCAATTTTCGGCCCTCGAAGGCCTTTTTTCGACTAAGTTTATGACTTTTTCAAGCCAACTCCCAACGTACACGTGCTAATTACATCCCGTCTATCCCCACAGGTCCTATTTGACACGAGGAAGCTACCCGTGCCATCCCCATAGTGGTTTGGGGGCTGCTCTCAATTTTTGGCCCTTGAAGGCCTTTTTCCGGCTAAGTTTATGACGTTTTTCATGCCAACTCCCAACGTACACGTGCTAATTATGTCCCATCTGTCCCCACAAGTCCTATTTGACATGAGGAAGCTACCCATGCCATCCTCACAGTGGTTCGCAGGCTGCTTTCAATTTTCGGCCCTCGAAGGCCTTTTTTTCGATTAAGTTTATGGCGTTTTTCATGCCAACTCCCAATGTACACGTGCTAATTACGTCTCATCTATCCCCACAAGTCCTATTTGACACGAGGAAGCTACTTGTGCCATCGCCGCAGTGGTTCGGGGGCTGTTTTCAATTTTTGACCCTCGAAGGCCTTTTTTCGGCTAAGAGTATGGCGTTTTTCACGCCAACTCCCAACGTACACGTGATAATTACATCTTGTCTATCCCCACAGGTCCTATTTCATACGAGGAAGCTACCCGTACCATCCCCGCAGTGGTTCGGGGGCTGCTTTCAATTTTCGGCCCTCGAAGGCCTTTTTTCGACTAAGTTCATGGCGTTTTTCAAGCCAACTCCGAATGTACACGTGCTAATTATGTCCCGTCTATCCCCCCAGGTCCTATTTCACATGAGAAAGCTACCCATGCCATCCCCATAGTGGTTCGGGGGCTGCTTTCAATTTTCGGCCCTCGAAGACCTTTTTTCGGCTAGTTTATGGCGTTTTTCACGCCAACTCCCAACGTACACGTGCTAATTACGTCCCGTCTATCCCCATAGGTCCTATTTTACATGAGGAAGTTACCCGTGCCATCCCTACAGTGGTTCGGGGGCTGCTCTCAATTTTCGGCCCTCGAAGGCCTTTTTTCGGCTAAGTTCATGGCGTTTTTCACACCAACTCCCAACATACACGTGGTAATTATGTCTTGTATGTCCCCACAGGTCCTATTTCACATGAGGAACCTACCCATGCCATCCCCGTAGTGGTTCGGGGGCTGCTTTCAATTTTTGGCCCTCGAAGGCCTTTTTTTGGCTAAGTTCATGGCGTTTTTCACGCCAACTCCGAACGTACACGTGCTAATTACGTCCCGTTTGTCCCTCCAGGTCCTATTTCACATGAGGAAGCTATCTGTGCCATCCCCGCAGTGGTTTGGGGGATGCTTTCAATTTTCGGCCCTCGAAGGCCTTTTTTCAACTAAGTTTATGACGTTTTTCACGCCAACTTCCAACGTACACGTGCTAATTACGTCCCGTCTATCCCCACAGGTCCTATTTCACACGAGGAAGCTACCCGTGCCATCCCCACAGTGGTTTGGGGGCTACTTTCAATTTTCGACCCTCGAAGGCCTTTTTTCGGCTAGGTTTATGGCGTTTTTCACGCCAACTCCCAACGTACACGTGCTAATTACGTGCCGTCTATCCCCACAAGTCCTATTTCACACAAGAAAGCTACCTGTTCCATCAATATAGTGGTTTGGGGGCTACTCTCAATTTTCGGCCCTCGAAGGCCTTTTTTCAGCTAAGTTTATGGCGTTTTCACGCCAACTCCCAACGTACACATGCTAATTACGTCCCGTGTGTCCCCACAAATCCTATTTGACATGAGGAAGCTACCTGTGCCATCCCCACAGTGGTTCGGTTGCTAGTCTCAATTTTCGGCCCTTGAAGGCCTTTTTTGGGTTAAATTTATGACGTTTTTCACGTCAACTCCCAACATACACGTGCTAATTATATCCCGTCTTTCCCCACAAGTCCTATTTGACACGAGAAAGCTACCTGTGCCATCAATACAGTGGTTCGGGGGCTGCTTTCAATTTTCGGCCCTCGAAGGCCTTTTTCGGGCTAAGTTTATGGCGTTTTTCACATACGACAACTAACATAGGATATTAACTGAACTAATTTATTTTTCCAATATGACAATATTGAAGCTCATAATTGTCCAATGTATTGAATATGGTCATAAGAAGGGGAAATAGACCCAAAATTATGTTGATTACAACCCAAATAATTTCATGATTAAAATAATTAGAACTCCTAATGCACAATGAGGCTTTCATTAATTTAGTTCACGTATTACCATCCTTTTCAGGCAACAAAAATTACAATTGTACAGTGGAATTATTGGGACATGGCAAACAAAATTCTTGTGAAATGTAGATATTGTTAAACAATTGGGTATATAACAACTAAAATTGTTATCCAGTAACATACCCCAAAATTGTAGAAACAGTGACTAGGTTCATTGTACATAGAAGCGCTACGAAAATGTATACCGATTGACTCGACTAAAACCTACTGATTGTTTCTACCTTAAAAATTCAAATAACATTTTAGTTTTCTAAAAAATCGGTTTTCAGTTCGGTTTTATTGTCAACACTAAAACCGACCAATTCCTTTTTGTACCTTACAGTGCTCTTAATTTCCATTCTATCTTCACAACTCTTCTCTCTCTCAAACTCATCACTATGAACCAATAATGGCTTGCGTGCACTTTAGACAAGTCCAGTTGTACTAGTTATATTGTACTAAATCAAAATTCATTCCAATTTCACTTGGTTTCTTCAATTAGTCTTAAATCTGAAATGACATTCAATTGGACTTGGTTACCTTATGGAAATTAGATTACGGTCCTTTGTGTAATGTATCAAAACATCAGGTCGGCTGCTGCAATGTCAACTCACATTATGCCTCGAACCAATTCGAAGCACATCACAAAAAAATATTTGCATACCAACTTTAGAAAACAATTCTATGTCAATATGATCCATATTTTTTGTAGAAGTTGCAGTAGCTTGTCAAGAAAATTCTATTTACCGAATAGTAGGATGACCATCTGAACCTTGCAAGAGGGTTGTGAGCCGTGACACCATGTCGTTCAGATGATTGAGTTGTACTTGTTGTGCCTCTCGTGCTTTTTTTTCTTCATCGACTTGTTTGATCAGCTGCTTTCTTTTCCTCATAATTTCCTCTCGATCTCTTTGGCGCTCCTCTTTCTCCTTCAGCAACTCCTCGTGATCACTTTGACGCTGCTTACAAAGAACCTCCAATTCCACTCTCACTGACTCCATATGTTTATCACGTGCTCGTGCCGCAATAGAAGCTGTGGAAGAGGGTTGTGGGCCTATCCCACATCCACGCAAGTAATTTTTTTTTTCCCCGAGCACTTGCCTTCATATTTCTTCGTGGGTCAATGGCAACCCCACATCGGTGGCTGCCGCTTATAGATTCACCATATCATCCTATAATGGCAAAAAAATAATAAAGTCAAGATGGGAGAAGGAATTTAAAACAACTTTATTAATTGATATGCAACACACTTGGTTTCAACATTCAATACTCACATGTAGCTCACCACATTTGGGGTCAATCCAATCTCCCGTCTTCTTGGACTTGTGTGCTTTCTTATAAAATTCGGGAAAATCTATATCTCCATCCTCATTTGCCTGTTACGTTTGAAAAAATTCCATTGACGAATTAGTACATGGTAATATTCAAAATCAAGAAGAATCAATCATCCATTACATTACTAAATTAACTTCTCACCATAAGCGACATTGCTATAGGAAATGATCGCGATCCACTTGTATGATTATAGGGGAGCATACCCTTATTTGCTTTACCAGCCTCAGAGCGTTTCCAGGAAAAAAAATAAAAATTAACCAACATCAATAAGTTTTAGTGAAGAAGTTTTACATATATTAGTGAAGAAGTTTTACATATTAACACATAATTAATTTCAATAATGGGGTTTGTAATTAATTTTTTACCAAGTGAGATTCGTCTTTCCAAGCAACATCAATCAGATATTTCCAGTCCTCCAAGCTCACTCCACTAGGCGGATGACTATAGGGGTCATCAACACCCTTTTCCTCAAGTTCGAGGAACTCTTGCTTTAGATTGTACCTCCAATCCTTGTATAGCAAATATGCCTTCCTATCGAGGATCTGTTGAGCTTGTTTATCATTATCAAAATCATCGCCGATAACAAACTTGTCCTACAAACATAGTAAGAGAATTAGTACAACAATTAATTTAACTAATTACAAATTACATAATAAAGATATTATGGCAAGATGAATCTCATACTAGCACCGCTTGGATGACCGCATCTTTGGTACTTTGATCAATTTTTCTCCATGACTTCACGCTCTGAAGAGGGCACAACCATCTAATTTGAGGCCCAACTCATTCGTCATTGGGGTGGCATTCCCTCTTGTGATTGCGTTCAACACCTAATTGACATAGACGTGTAATTTCTCCCCTTTTTTCCTAGCAATTTTTTTCTGCACGCCTTTGCCTAATGTAAGTCCTCGAACACGAGTTGACCTCGTTTGCCCTAGTACAAAGGGGGAAGGTAGTCAAAATTACAAACATTGCTAATGGACTACAAAAAAAAAAGTGTTGCTTCCTGGTCCTGTTACTTTTTTTGCTACCTACTGTTGCTGCTAGCTACTGTTTGGCTGCATAAAATCTTGGTAAATTATGCTACAACTTGGATAAAGTCTTGGTAAATTATGCAGAAAGTCTTGGTAAATTGTTATGCCTACTGTTGCTGCCAACTTGGAAGGTTGTGTACCTAATATTTTATTTGTTGCGTAAGTGTCCTTGTTATGTGTAAAGTAATGTTTAGTTTTTTTTTCCTTTGTTTTTATTTGTCTTTATGGAATAATTATTGCCTTACTTGATGACTTATGCACCCCCCAAAAAAATCCAAATTTTTTTTAAACAACTAAATATTATGCTCTTACCCACTCCACCTGGCTGCGTCTCCTCCACTACTGTTTGTGTATCATCTGGGGGTTGCGTCTCATCAGAGAATGTCATCGGGGTGCCAATCTCCTGTGCACATGCTTCAGAGGTTGATAGTATGTTGCCACTTGTTGCTCTCTTCCGTCGCCCTGTCTTGATTCTAGGAACCATTGTACCTACATTACGTAACAAACGTACATGAGTAATAAACATCGCATACATTAGTAGTTTAACTGCTACAATAATGACACAACAATGTCTACTTAATAATAAGTTGCTCGTTAATCAATGGTAACTAATAAACTAAGAGAACATGATGATGATACAACAACAAACTTCTCAATTGTCCATTGTTCATTTAATATACTCATTACCTCAACAAATTTTGGAATTATTATTAACAACAAAATAATGATCAAATATCAATAGCACTGTTCAGTTGACAAAACACCACCCTAACTCTGCCAACTGTCATCCTTATACACACACTGTTCATTCTCTACAAATCAAATAACAATATAAAACGATAAACTATATGCTAAGGAGATCTGAAATATACTATATACATCACAGAACAGTGGCTTAATGTAATTGAAGGCTGTGACTAACCGAATTCCAACTTGTTCAACTCATTCAGAGATGATCCCATATCCCTTAATACCTACTCATCAGTCTCGTGAAGGAATTTTATTCAACCATGCTTTACTTGCTAATGTTAATGAAATAATTATTTTGCAGGATTTCTCTATGTAAAGGGATTTGACTAGTAACAAGGGCACCTCGACCTCTCATTGCCAGGCTACACTTTCTTGTGAGCAAGGTGACCATCACAAAAAATGAAGACAAATGAAAAGAAGGCGGCCATAATGCAGAGAAGAGTACCAATTTAAGGTGCCAACCAGTTTTATCAGTATAGGGAGAAATATCTACCGCAAGCAAGGAAACAGATCAAAGACTAGCATATTGTTGTACATTCAATTGTTGCTCTTCTAACATGAGATGCATTCACATGTAATCCAATTCAGGTGGCAAAAAATAAATAAAAATAAATAAATCAAGTTATTTGAGGAGATCCCTGACAAGTAGGCTTTAGTCTTCTATAATATGATTGTTTCAATTCAATGCTCAAACAGTGTCGTTGTTCAAAGACTAGCCAATCTCAAAAAGGAAAGAAAATGAGAAGAATAAGTAGAAGAACGTGGTGCTGCTTCCAATTATGGTAAAAATTCTCAAATCAGAAGCAATCTTTCAAAACTAGAGTATATATATATTTGGTGCAATGGTAACACAAAGCATGAAGCAAACAATATGCAAAAAGATTTTCTAGGATAAAGTATGCATATGCCACCAAAAACAAAAAGGATCATCTAATAAATAAATGATATAGTTCCACATCTCCATAAAAATTTATAGAAAACATTAAATTCAAAAGGGCATCAAAGCCAAAGTAAACAGCTAACAAAAAGGGAAAACTGCTCAATCTAGAAAAATCTATTAAGCATTGGCTTGCACTAAATTGCTCCCTAAAACAGCTCGAGTACAGAGAAAGAAGGTTTAGAAGATGCGGATTGGTTTCCCTATGGTACTCTTCAGGTACAAGCACCTCACCTGATTTCCAATCAACAACAAAATGTCATTAAGATACTTTAACATTGAAAAATAAGAATCCAAACACGAAAACACCCCATCATAGCTTCACACGGTTAGCAAGTCAATCAACATGACATAAATCATTACTGTGTTTGGTTGGGAGATTTGGGGAGAGATTTGAAAATGAAAAAGGAAAATGTGTGTGAAACTAAGTGAAATGTAGGTATATTTTATCTACATTTCACCTAATTTTTCCCTTTTCCTTTCCATTTCTAAATCCCTCCTCAAATCCCCTAACAAAACACAACGAAAGAGATTAGGATGAAAATTGCAATGAAGTTGTTAAGAGGTATTCGGCAGTGGTGTGTTCTACTTCTTCACCGAAAACAAGAGTCCTTCAAAAGAGCCATGAAGAAATGCATAAAGCTTTATAAACTCACCTTAACAATCGTGGTCATCATAGCTATTTTAGGAACATGCTGCTCTCTTTTCCTCCACAATTTTAACACAATATTATGGTGTGGCGTATATATATTTCGATTCAATTTCAACACATTAATCTGGTTTGTGTTTATTGTATATAATTATTTTGATAAGCAATTTCACCACGTTATTCTGTTATAATGCAGCTCTTCTTAAAGTCCTAAAGCTGTGCTTGTGTGTGTAGCAGCTGAAATTTCAAAACATCGTAAATACACTAGTCAATTCAACAACCTAATTTCCTACAAAGGTAACTGTTCGATGATGCATAAGGGCAACCAATAATAGTAATATTTTTTTATAAGTATTCTGTAAGAATCGAAATCAAGAAAATTATTAAGATGGAAACGCCTAATAGAAAAGTAACAGCAGTGCCAGATTTGCAGCACAGCCCCTAGTAACAGTTGAGTGCAATACTTCATGAATTCATGGAAACTTCATAGTTTAGTTGAGGAGAGAGACAAAACTCACATTTTGCCAGTTCTTCTTCAACAATGAAACCAGAAAATTAACACTCATTTGCACATTTTGAAAAATCTGCTTCTCCTCCATATTGAGGTTGCCAACAGCAACTCGTATGCAGAGAACCTTCTTTAGTTGGAATTTGACTGTCGCTTTAGTCTCATTAACTTTAGACTCGAGAGATTCTTGATGAGTGACAAGGGTAGGAAGCTTCCCTACATTGGAAGAAATGGAACTAGTCAGATACGAACAAATTTAACAAACTGACACATTCCACTCCAACTGCTGAGAATAAAAAGGATACAACTGCCCAATAAATCTAACTAGTTCCATATATAAAAATCCTTTCCAGTGCAATTCCAACAAAGAGATGGAAAGTACAACACTACTAGAATAATGAAGAATGAAAAAAAAAAAATTCAACTCTATAATCAGCCTGAAAAATATTTCAACTCTATAAATTACATAATCTTACAAATTTGTGGTACTACAGAACTTCGTGCCACCAATAGGCACCATTAAAATAAAATAAATAAATACAAAAATTATATGAAGCAGAGAACAAATAAGTGTACACACAACTATACAGTAACATTATGGATCAACCTATTTACAGAACATTAATGCCCTAAATAAGTGTATGAGATAGTAGATTCAGAGCCATACCCTTTCTCTGAGTCTTTGTTTAGCTATTTCAATGAATGTAGAATGCAACAAACATGTTGTTCGGTCATGCCTATGACAATAACCATAAAATATCATTAGAATAATCCGATCTAATTTGATAAATAAAAATAGTAGACAAAGGAAAGCTCATATCTACCTTCAGCAATTAAAAGGCATTATTATTAAAAGGATGTTAAAAATTTGTGAAAACGCTCTATTCTTGTCTGATAATGGCACGACGATCTGCCAGCTGACAAATTCCTTCTCCTTTTCAAGTGGAAGAAATAGTCTTCCGTATCTAAAACATAGGAGACCTGCCACATAAAGATTTCATGATTAGTGACAATTAGAAAATTGACCATTAGTGACCAACACAACATGAATACCAACCAAACCGATTAACAACAAAACAGCAGCACACAGCACAACAAAACAAGGCCTCACCAGAGCAGCATGAATACATTTAAGCTCCCAAGACAACATCCCAACTCAGCCAACCAACCATCCTACCATTAGCTAGCACCTAAGCATAGCAGTCAAGCATCAAGCAGCCAAAGTGGACAAAAACAGCATCGAACTGTTCAAGTCAGCAAACAGAGACAAAGCAGATGTGCAAAGCTGGCACAGATTGTGGGAAAATCAGCCCAGCTATCCGAATGGAAAATCTGAACTGAGTATGAATTTGATTTTCAATTTGCTGCCAAAGTTCATAGAAATCGTAGAGGAAATTCAAATTACAAGGTTCAAATTACATGAAATTCAAGAGTAGGCATGAAATTCAAATTACAAGGTTCATCAATATTCTTCATTGCCCCCATTACATCAACAAAACAAGCTAAACAAAGAAACAAACTGAGTTAAAACTCTAGGTCCGTATCTGTATCAAAATCACTTTCCATCTCATCTTCTTCGTCATCACCCGAGATTGTTAGTTTATCGTCGTCATTGGAGATGAAAGCATCATCCATAACACCCTTGGGTTGTACACACTTATTGGACTGAGAAACTTCCATTGAAATAATTTGCGGTTCAATGTCATCCCGATGTAAAACAACATCATCATCAATAGACTCAGTTGGTACAACAGTACTAGCTTCATCATCTTGCAACACTTCATCAAATTCTGGCACATCTAGCTCTGGCACATCTCAAATTTGTCGATGTTGAAACTTTTCTACAACTCGCCAATTCGGCCCTAACTTTGTATCAGGAACATAGAAAACTTGTTGAACTTGGCTTGGGAACACAAACAAGTCATCTTTATACCATCGACTTCTTACGTCAACAGTTGTCACATGTGGTTCAACGTGCAAAGTTCGACTACTACCGGTGTTATACCATTCACATTGGAACAAAACAACCCGATGTCCAAACAAATATGTCAGTTCCCACACTTTACAAAGGTGGCCGTAGAACTTTATTAACTGGCCATGGTGGTCGCCTTCCACTACCAACCCACTATTTTGATATTTACGACAGTTATCACAGTCGATAGTATGGAATCGGACGCCATTACAAATGCATCCCGAATATGTATTCACTAAGGCATTAGGTCCATTGGCTAATGACCACATCTCATCGATTACTTCAGGTGAGTTTTGATTTCGCAATTGGTTCATCTACACAAGAAAGTATGTAATGTCAATTCAACCTTAGAATAATTCAACGTTATCTGCAAACTATACAGTAACAAGTTGTAGCTTACGCGATCTTTGAACCATTTAGGGAATTCTTTGCATTGTCGCGTTGCAATGTTGCATGAACTTCCATATTTTTATTACAACACAAGCTTGTGTTCCCTAGTTAATACAATGTAAGTCATAAGTAATTGGAATAATGAAGACTTTAAAAAATAAAAACCATGTAGAAAAGGTATGTTGCATATATGATGAAGAAGCATACTCTAGATATTTGTCCATTTCCAAACTATTGTGTAAGACAAACCAATGAGCCAATTCGCGATCAGCTACGGACACATCAATTGCCCTTGGGAGTTAACCAAAAGAACGAAGATTTTGAGTGAAAATCGCCAACCCTGGGCCATTGTCATCCCCATCGTAGTTTTTTTCTTCCCGGTTAAACACCGTTTTAACTCCATGCAAATACATTGAACAAAACATCGTATACTCTTTCGATATGTAGGCCTCTGCAATGGATCCTTCTGGACGAGCTTTATTGCCCACAAATCCTTTAAGATGTCCAAGCATCCTATACGTAAACATCGACCTAATCGTCAGTATGTTCATATTGAACTATAATTACATGAAAAAAGTTATGACTCGTTGTTATACCTCTCAATAGGATACATCCATCGATATTAGACAGGACCTCCAAGCCTAGCCTCGTAAGGCAAATGAATTCCCAAGTAGACCATCACATCAAAAAAAGCAGGAGGAAAAATCTTTTCAAGATTACAAAGTATAAGTACGATTTGTTCTTGTAATTTCTTCAAATCAGTCACCCTCAATGTCTTTGAGCACAACTATTTGAAAAAAGTTCCAAACTCAAACAATGTGGTCCCAATCTCGGTAGGAAGGTATCCTCGCATCCCAATGGGAAGAAGTCGTTGTAGAAGGACATGACAGTCATGACTCTTGAGGCCAACTAACTTACCACCATTCGCGGTGACAAAATTGGATACATTTGCCACATAGCCATCAGGATACTTAATCGATTTCAAGAAATCAGAAAACCCTATTCATTCTGCCGGGGACAATGTGTACAATGCCGAAGGCTTCTGGAAAGAGCCATTTGCATGCCTTATCAAGTGTAACTCCTTTCGTATTCGCATGTCCTCCAGATCCAAATGTGCTTTGTCGGTGTCCTTGTTCTTACCATCTATGCTCAATAGTTCCCAAGTAGATTATCACATATATTCTTCTCTATGTGCATGACATCAAGGTTATGTCGAAGCTTAAGTGTTTTCCAATAGGGTAGGTCAAACAAAATGCTTCTTTTTGTCTAGTTCGGAGTTGGATTTTCAGTCCGTTGTCTTTTTTGGTTGGTTGGATGCTTTCCATACGGCCTGTATGTCCCCAAATTAATTTGCTCCAGTATTTGTTCTCTCGATAACTCCACAGGTTTGAACTGATTCTCAATTTTACTGTTGAATAGCTTACTTCTTTGCCAATTATAGTTCTCACGTAAGTACCGCCAAGCACCCATATACCCTATCTTATTTCGCAAACTCTGAGATGATGCATCCATGTTACAATTAGGGCAAGCCAGGTAACCTTTTGTACTCTAACCAGACAAGGAACCATATGCAGGGAAGTCGTTGATGGTCCACATGATTGTTGCATGCATTGTAAAAATTTGGCCATTTGAGGCATCATATGTTTAGACACCATGCTCCCACAAATTAGTTAACTCTTCTACTAATTGTTGCAAGTAAACATCGATGTCCCTTCCAGGTGAGGATTGTCCGGGAATAAGCAATGACATCATGACAAATGGATCTTTCATACACTTCCATGGGGGTAGATTGTAAGGCATTAAGATTACGAGCCACATGTTGTACGATGTACTCATATGTCCGAATGGATTGAAACCATCCGTGGCAAGCCCTAGCCGTACATTCCGAGGATCCACAAAGAACGTAGGATACAGCTTATCAAAGTCCTTCCATGCCTCACCATCAACTGGATGTCACAATACTCCATCATCCACACACTTATCTTTGTGCCATCTCATATATGCAGCTGTTTTTTCGACATGTACAATCTCTTCAACCTCGGTGTCAAAGGAAAGTACCTCAGTATTTTGTGTGGAATTTTTTTACCTGTCTTGTTGTTCAACTTGTATCTAGACTCCGTACATGTAGAGCAATTCTCCAATGTGGCGTTGTCCTTCCAAAATAAAGTACAATCATTCTTGCATGCATGAATGGCGTCATATCCCAAACCCAACTCATGTAAGAACTTTTTTACTTCATAAAGGGTCCATGGAACATTTTCATCACACTTTGGTAGAATGTCTTTGAAAACTTGCGTAACCATATCGAAAGATTTGTTGCTCCATTTATTGTACACCTTCACGTGAAGCATCTTAACTATGAAGGACAAGATGGAGAACTTTTTACACTTTGGATATACTTTACGTTGAGCATTATCGAACAACTTCATGAACTTCAAAAAATTGTGCCTCTCCGAACTAGTACGTTCTTCGTCGATATGATCATCCATGAGACCACTCATGTAAATCTCTTGTAACATCGTTGGAAGTTCATCCACATTTTCGTGATTGGTTGTCATTCTAGCTCGGTCGGTTTGAGTATCATCATTTCGCATAGTAGGATGAGCACGAAACATGGGAACACGTTCCCCGTGGCGGACCTACGTTCGATAAGAACATGTGATTCCTCTTCGAATCAAGTGCAACCGTACAACATGTTGACGTAATTTCGTGCCGTTCAAGCAATCAACACAAGGACAACGGATTTCATCCTGCGGCCCTAAATTCTTCGTAGCGAACTCAATAAATGACTGAACACCTTGTACATACTCTTTACTTTTTAGCCTATCTATTATTATCATCCAACTCTTGTCCATTATTGGAACAGTGTACATAAGCGAAGATGAACCTGGGAATAGACGGCAACTTGGAAAAATACTCTGTAATGGAAGAGAGCTTAAATAAGTTTAGGGGTTCGATTAGCATTGCTTTTTTGAAGCGAACAAAATAGTAATAACAGATTAGGATGTTTTGCCTATTTGTCAATTGCATATAGTTGGCTAATTTCACTACAAACTTGGCATGTATTCACACGCAAATGTGACATACATTCACAATTCTATGCGAAGTCATCTTAGAGGGAGACAAATATTTTTTGAAATTTATTCGTATGCAATAAAACTTATGCATTATATTTCCTTTCACCTTGGATTTCGTTGAACTTGAACACAAAAAGCTTGACAAAATTTGTAACCATTCTTTCAATCACGACTTTATACATATTAGAGTCTTATAATCACTTTTTAAAATCATTTCTTCTCTCATAGGGTTAATGTAGCTCGCCAATTTGCCCATAGCTTTTAAATTCATTGGTCTTCTTTCATGGGATTAATGGAGACAAATGTTGAGTGGCTATTGATGATGACATATGTAATAGTATTAGACTCCTACTTGTTTTTATTTTTTTCTTATTTTTTAATATATATAAATAAATTTGTATATGGTTTTAGCCACTCCAGTGACGTATTGTCTCACTGTTCTGAGATTAGTAGCTTATATGGGGAGGCATTGAACAAGATGCACAAATGGAGTCCCCTATGGCTAAAGGTCAAAATTGCATGATCATATTTTTCAAGGTTGATGACTTAGGAACAATCTTTGATTACTACCCGTGTCTAGGAATTCTTCAAGTTTTACATTTTCTCTGCTTCATTTTCAAGTAAATGTCTTCCCAGAATAACATGTTACAGTATTAACCAAAGGCCAGAATAGAGTTAGAGATATGTTAGATGCCCAAACTGTCGAGCAATATAAGACTGCCCCAAAATCTAATTAAAAAAAATGCCCAAATAATAATGCCCCAAAATCTAATTAAAAAAAAATGCTCCAATCTAACATGACAGAAAATAATAATAATAATAATTTGAATTCAGAATTGAAATCAAGCAAGTTCAAAGCAAGTTTATCATTTTCGCAAAATAGTCAAAATTCACAAGCCCAAGCATACAAAGCAACACTAGCATTATGAGCAAAATAGAAAGACAATGTTAAGCTATGAACAAAAAAGTGATTTCCAAACGCATCAAAAAGTATGCAGCAACAAAGACTGACAAGAATGTATTTGTCTTATCTTTATTCATTTTCATTCTCAACTAAGTTTGACTGCATATTAGGAAAGAATTAAGCACGAAATTTTTTCAGCTGCCTCATGGAAGTTTGACAAACCTCAAAATATACTTTCCTATCTATAACCCAATTTTATAGTCAAAGAAAATTCTAAAACAGCTTTATTCTAAAACAGCTTTATCAATTTGCAAATTTTAAAAGAAATCAATTAGAAACAGAGGCACATTTGGTGATATAGTTCAACAATCCAAAATCGAGAATCCAAATCCACAATCTGAAATTTCAACCAAACCCATTTACGAAATTAGAAAAACCCCTAAAAAAATTGTTTACAAAATAAATGGAAAATGAAAGGAAAAAAACAATAAAGTCAAAACCCTACTTGCATCGTGAGAGAAGGGGATGTGAGAGACATCGAGAAACAGATACAACTAGACAGACCCAGATCGACAGAGAGGGAGAGAGACGATAGACACATACCTATAATAAGTGGTGGGGCTGATTTGCAGTGGTCATTGTGGCGAGCGCCGGTGGCCTGCGATGGTGATAATCGACGGTGGTGAGCGACGAGTTTGGTATGGATTGGTCTGTATGTTGATGTTGGTGTGTGAGACAAAAGATAGCAAAATGTAATATTATATGTACTGGGCGCCAATATTAATTATTTTCCCTCTAAAAAAAATTCGAAGCCTTAGCGACTAAACGAGTTTTTGTCGCCAAATATCTTTAACAGTGACTAAAAATTGGTCGCCAAAAGATGCTTCTTTGGCTACTAAATTCAAAATTTCGTCGGCAATATTGAATATACAACGACTAACCCAGCTTTCGTCGTCAAAAATAAATCAGAAATATGCCCATTTTTTGGCGACAAAAATGTTTTGTCGCAAAATGAAATTATACGGCGATGAAATCACATTTTAGTAGCCTAAAATGGTAACAAACAGCAACTAAAGGTAAATTTCGTCACCAATATGACTATATGGCGACTAAAATAATTTAGTAGCTAAAAGATGCAGCCAATGTTGACTAAATCAGGTTTTTAGTCGCATAATCTGATGTTTTTGGCGACTAAGATTGGCGACCAAGCCAATTTTAGTCGCCAAACATGCATTTTCTTGTAGTGATAGTAAAAGGGTGGAAAACACAAGGGCAAAGGCCTCCGAAATAAAATATAAAGAAGGGTGAACCACCCCTCAACCTTTTATGGCCTTAGGACCCAAGTTTCATCCCAAAAGTACAGAAGTTTTACAGCCCAAAACAATGGAAAAACAGTAGGAAAAATAGTAGAGAAAGCAAGCAAATAGGTAAAGCCTTATACCTCTTGAAGAGAAAAAACAATTCAAGCAACAAAACCAAGCAAACAACACCCTCTAGACCTCAAACCAAGCTCAAAGACACCTTAACTCAAAGATAAGAAGATTTGGTTAAGGGTGTATAGGCAAAGGTTAAGGAATTGTAGGCAAAAGTGTAGAGATTTGGTAAAGAGAGGAAAAATTTTAATCTCAAAATTTTATGACCTTAAAACATGAGAGATGGGGCTCCTATATATAGAAAACATGAAATTCCCTCAAAGAGATCCAGCCCTACACGTGGGGATAGATGCATGCATCTGTGCAAACAGCTGGCACAACTGGCATAAAATATCTGCAAAATATACTGGTGGCGGCAAACCACATCAGTAGCCGGCAACCAAAAAATGATGGCCGGCAGCCTCAAAAGGTGGCCGGCAGGCCACTAGAAGCAACTAGTTGGAAAAGCTAGGCTTGGTCCAAAACTGGGACAACAAGGTACAGGGTTTGAAAGGCTCAAAGTTGTGGCAATCTGCTGAAAACTTCGAGCACTTGGCAAGCATGTAAACTCATCATCGGGTGTGCATGCAAGGACATCCAAGTCGTAAGGGCCGTCAACAATGGGGTGTCTACAGTTACCCTTCTTTGACAGAACTCGAAGTCATAAAATGACGTGAGTGAATGTCAAAGCCCGAAGACGACCCATTTTGATAAGCCGTAAGACTTGGACAAACAATCAAAACAGAAAGAAATGGTTGCACCCACAAGCCGCCTACGTATCCCTTTGCAAAGAATCAAACCGGTGTAGTTCTGGGGCAAAATGCAAATGATATGCACAATGTAACTTTGAAAACTGGACTCACACGCTTCGTGAAACCAACTATTTTGAAAACTCATGATCATGCGACATGATACAATAAGCAATAACAAGATAATATGATATGAATGAGTAGCTTCAAGCTTAAACCGACACAAGTTCCATGCAAAAAGACAACACCACACTTTAACCACACCAAAACAACAGACGAGGAAAGAAATCACCGCTCAAGGCTGTGTTTCACGCATCTTGAGAAACTGAGAAAACTACTCGAGGGTGTGTTTCATACATCCCGAGGAACCAAAGACGAAAACTGGTCAAGGTCACGTTTCATGCATCTCGAGATAAAAAACAACTGCTCGAGATCTTGTTTTACGCATCCCGAGATACAAGAAAAAAACTACTTAGGCTAGCACTTCGCGTGTCCTACGATAAAAGAAAATCACTCGGGCTCGCGTTTCACGCATCCCGAGAAATAAGAAAACCCGTTCAGACTCGTGCTTCGCATGTCCCAAGATGAAACCCGCCTAGGACCACGCATCACGCATCCTGAGATAATAGGAAAACCCTCTCGGGCTCGTGTTTCACACGTCCTGAGATAAAAGAAAATTACCTGGGCTTGTGCTTTGTACGTCCCGAGATGAAAACCGCCCAGGGCCACGCGTCACGTGTCCTAAGATAAAACTGCTCAAGGTCGTGCTTCGCATGTCCTAAGGTAAAACCCATCCAGGGCCGCATTTCACGCGTCCTGAGAAACAACCGCTTGGGTGTGTGCTTCACACGTCTTGAGGTAAAACCTACCCAGGGCCGCGTTTCATACATCCTAAGAAACAACAAAGAGAGGTGTGCGATAGATGCACGACATGAACAAGTGCGATAGATACATAAAGTGAATACGTGCGATAGATGCACAAAGTGAATGCGTGCGATAGATGCACAAAGTGAACTCATCCAGAACTCCTCCGAATGAACCGTACGTAAAATATCGTTTGCATGTGTTGACAAAGAAATAAAGTAACTTTTCTGTTTGCGAAAGCATAACTAACATGAACAATGTACGATACAGTAACAATGTATGTTCTATGCAAGACAAACAACCGAAATATGAAATTAAGTGAAGGCATGTTCTATGCAGGGTAATAAAGAATATTATATGCATGATCAAGACACGTATGCAATATATGACGCACATTCTATGCAACAAAAAGGAACAAAAGCTTAAATCAAAACAATACTCGATGCCCCTTCCTCCCGAGTTACCTCTCGGAAGGATTGCAGTAGGTCTAAGAAGGATACACCTCACTCATGTTGACAAGTGATGAACATCGTACACCGAAAACACAATTTTGAGCTTCTGTGGAGACAATCTGAACCCAACAATGAACTTTCCTTGCACTTCCTGGAAAACAAAGACACAAAATAGCATCAGGACTCAGAGGGAGGCCGCCGACCACTTGTCGGCCATAGAAGAAAGCTACCGGCCATGGAAGAACCTTGTCGATCACGGATAAGCCTTGCCAACCATCTGCCGGCCAACGATGGCAGCTTGGGGGAAAACTTGAATTTTTGTCTCGGGTCCTTAAGTATAGACCAAGGCCCTTCATTTCCTCACTACCACACATTCGAAATTGCTCTCCCTCTCTCTCTAGACACCCTTTTTCTCTCTAGATCCGAGCTTTTTACGCGTTTTCCAACGCCCCACACAAACTTTATTCGCTATACCCTCTCAGTTCTCTTCACTTTGAACCGATTGGAATTTGATTTCAACACACTTTTCCTCATTTTCACCCTTCTAGGCCTGTTCCCCTCGAGTTTCTCTCAGGTTTTGTGAACTTTTCTGGGCTTTCACTTTTTCTTCCATTTTCTCTCTCCTAAGGTTGACTTTTTCCAAGTTTACCATCTTTTCTCAATTTTTCTTTGTTTTTCACCCACTTTTCACACATTTTCCAGATGGCGGATGGTTCACCACATGATGGGGCCCCTGCAGAGGCTCCCCACGTATTTTCACCTGTTCCTAAGGCAGATGAACATGTCGTTGCCGAGGCGGCTGGAGGTATTGAAGCTGACCTCGAGATAGAGTTCGAGCCTAAGCTTGAGCCTGAGCCTGAGCCTGAGCCTGAGCTTGAGCCACTACCAGTGAGGGTATGACCATTTGACCAAGAGAGGTACTATCCTCGGACACATATCTTGCTAGCTGGTGGCATTAGGTGCTTTAGCGACTTCGTTCTCGCTATGCCGAAGGACCTCCTACTGAGGGAGTCGGCTTCTCACCTGTCATCCATGGCTGTTGAGGTACGAACTCTATTTTCATGCATTCCTGCCTATATTTACTTGCATTTTTTCCACTGTATTTTCTGACTGTACTTTCATCATTGCATTTCTTGCACTGCCTTTCGTTTGATTCATCTGTTCTTTGCCACAGGGTGAGTCTCGTGCCTTCCGAGAGTACGGAGCCACGACCGCATAAGATTGGTATGGTGAGCTCCTTGCAGGAGTTCGTGACATTGTGGATATGACTGGCTTTGGCCTATTCTGCTCTGGCCTAACGCGAGTCATTGCTAGCTGTCCACTTCTGGGAACACTTGTGGAGAGGTGGTGGGACACCACCAACTCGTTCCACTTCTCCACTACTGGGGAGATGACAATGACTCCGTACGACTTCGCCATGATCACTGGCTTAGGAGTAGGGGGCAATTCAATCCCCTTTGACACCAACATGGGGGAGTTAGAGACCGCTTGGATTGAGCTACTAGGAGCGCGCCCACCCTCGTACCGGGCAAGCATGGTTAGATATACCTAGTTCACCAAGCAGTTCAGAGGAAGTGAGCCCGAGACAGTAGAGGAGATGGAGCAGTGCAGCAGAGGCTTTCTGATGTTCATCTTCGGTACCACCTTGTGTTTTGAACAGGTGGAACACCGTAGGTTTATATCTGCTGATCGCCCTGGTGACCTGTCCTCGAGTGCACTTCTATGATTGGGGCGGAGCTGGCCTCGCCACCCTATATGGCTATATGAGCTCTACTTCCTGCTTCAGAGGACACTTAATCAGAGGCTACTGGCGGGCCTTGGAGGTATACATCTCAGTTCCCTCTTTTCACTTTACATTTTTTGCTTTATATTTGTTCAACACCTATGCTTTCTACTTTGCACTTTCTACATCTGTTCACACTTTGCACTTTTTACTTTGAACTTTTATATCTGTTCACACATTGTGCTTTCTGCTTTGCACTTTCTATATCTGTTCACACATTGTGCTTTTTGCTTTGCACTTTCTACATCTGTTTACGCTTTGTTGATCACATATCACTACATTTTCCTTCCAGCTGTGGGTGTATGCATATTTTTCGACTTTGGCCCTAGAGCCCAAGAGGAGTTCCCACTAATAGTCTCTTACTCACGGAGGTATGACGGCCAGCACCAGTGTAAAACCCGCGAGACCTTCACATTCTTCTAGCATTACTTTAACACTATGGCTACTCATGAGGTAACCCGAAACACAGTCATTTTTTCTTTGCAACTGTTTTGATTCACATTTAGCAACTGACAATAACTAATAATCTGTACAACCTCTATTTGTAGATCATATAGCAGCCATGGGCCATGATGCCGACTGGGATTCGGGACTAGTACACCAGGGCCTGGGCCACTTCTCGCTTCTGTATTCTACTTGAGGGCCCAGTCTGCTGGGTCTGGTTCTTGAGCGAGCGGTTCGTGTGCCAGACTGTGGGCCTATCTGACCTGATCATTCCGATGGCGCCGCCAGAGTCTATGCGATCAACAGACAACCTATCTATTGATGAGGTCACTCAGTTTATGTTGGGCTTAGATGCTAACTACTTCCAATCAGAGGGTGATTATGCGACCTTCATTCAGACACACCTCATGCCACCTTTGACAGGCACTCATAGAGGTGAGAGAGCGAGAGCTCCTACTGCGAGAGAGGCACCTAGAGTAACCAGGGCCCGTGCTAGAGGGGCTTCTCGGGTGAGGCAGAGGACCGGTTGGCCAAAGCTTCCCACTGCACTGACATGCTGGTGACATACTGGGGATGCTTACCAGGTAGCGATTGAGCCTACAGCAACTGGGTATAAGCTTGTCGGGGTTCGAGGCCCGACTAAGGTATGGACCGCACTTTACGATTTGCATCCCACATTTCAATTCAGATATGTTTATTATGAACACTAATCATTCAAATGCATTTGCAGGCATCCATCGAGTACACATGGAGCGCTCTCGAGCTGATAGCCTCCTTGATGGGCATGGTACAGAGGAAGGAGACGTTGCTCAACCTCCACGGCATCCCAATAATTTCTTCAATTTACATTTCAGGCATCAAATTTCCACTAATACATTGACACTGACATTTCAACTGTAAACTTCCCAAACTACACTGATATACTGTATTAGCACACTACATTCATACAATGTACTTACACACTATATCTGACTTCTGCATACACTCATTCTGCATATCATGCTTGCATCTAATACACACATTGAAACTGATATGTAGTCAATTGTCTTTTCAAATTCCACCCATACCGATGGCTCTAGCAGTAGCAGCGCCAGCAGCTCTAGTACCTCTTCCAGTATCAGGGAGGAGGGGTAGAGATAAGGGCACTCGAGACCGGAGCAGTCCTCCAGAGCCCATCTTGCGTAATGATGATGCTGAGACCAGCGATTCCGAGGAGGCAGTGAGTCAGCATTCTGAGTCATCCGAGAGTGGAAATAATGATGCCGGCTTGGGTTTTTAGAGCGAAGGCGATGCCGAGGAGGGATCCGAGGCAGAGAGCAGAGACAATGCCGGCTCTGGTTCTGGCTCAGAGACTAATTCAGACAATAGCGCCGATGGAGATAGTGCCCTAAAGTCCTCTCTTCCGAGCAAAAGGACGAAAAGGGCCTCTAGAACATGAGGCGACCGACGTTGATTTTTAATTTTTTGCTTAGTTTCTTTTTGCTAGTAGCATTAGCACATGTATAGCTCCAGATAGGTTTTATTTGCTTTAAAACTTGTACTCCTCTTTTGTTATTAAAAAAAAAATGTTCGGAATGAAACCTCGCAGTTTTTATAAAAAGTGTGTTGTTGTTTTTGCATCATGAGCACCATATTTGCATGAAATGGTCATGGAATTGAAATGGCCAAGAGCACTTAATTGAAACAAAATTCTTAATCAGGTAATGAACTGACCAACAAACAAAATACAAAATGCAAAACATACAACTCGATAAACAAAATAACAACTCAAAACAAAACAACTCAAATACAACTCAACAAACTTGTTAAAACCAAAAAGACTCAAAACAAGACCTTAAAACATACAAAGAGTATAACAAAACACATGCTTTCAGCATTGTTCAGCATAAAGGTGGATAACAGTCCTGAAAGGAAGGTTGCTGGCCAGAAAAGGAGCTTGCTGGCCATATGTCGGCCACAAGAGATGGCCTGCTAGTCATCAATGTGGAGAACCTCCAGATCGTTGACAGTTGGCTTCCACTCACTGCCTTATCTTCTACAAAAGGGTTCAACTTTGTGATTTCTCTTCAAAACTTCATTTCAGCCTCAAATTCTTCCATAAATACAGCCATTTTTCGTCGAAAAACTCTTGGATTGGATTGCAACTTTAGACAGCTCGAAAAAGCTAAATTTTTGGGGTTTCAGCATAAATGCACTTTTTCTGTTAAGCCGAACTCCACTTTATTTTCTATTCCTTCATGTCACGGCTAGATGCTGGGACCCAATTACACACATCTTTAGCTTCGGGGAACAAGAAATATGCCCAACAATTAAAGAATTTCAGGCGTTAATGGAATCCTGGCGCGACGAGGAAATCATATCTTAACCCCATTTTGGCCACGCCCAAGCTTTAGGACGGATTTGTGGGCTTACTCCGCACGAGGCTCGATCTTTGGCCCACAAACAATAACTGGACATTCCCAGTTTGATCCATCGATTTTGCAATGTTGGTGACCGCGGCGACCTTCTTTGGTACGGTTTTTGGCAGCATGCGCTCTGCTTGTGTAGGCTAGCTCATTTCCTTCTTGCCCCTAGTTTTGGCGAGTCCAGCATCCGATTGATTGAAGTGGCCCGGTTTGAAAGAAAGCAAGAGTTGCATTGGCTTGGCATTGGCCGAGACCTTAATGGGCTTAGACGCCTTTCATCGGCGGGAGACTACCAGATTCACAGGGAGTCCACTACTTTTTCAGGTAATGTTTCCCATCATTTCTTAAATGTGTTTCTTACATCGCTCGGAACTCATGCTCGGTTTTTCTCTCAAAGCCCTTTTCTCATTTTTCCTTCAACATATATCTCTCTATTCTTTAATCTCTCTTTTCTTTCATCCCTCCCCAAGTGTGGCTTATAGATAAGCTGAAGGTAGTGGACTCTTGCCCCAAATACTAAACTCAAGGCTATTTCTTTCGCCACCGACTAATGGATTTCCTGAATGATGGATGGTGGTGCCACTGGATGTGCAACAAATCTGTTGTTGACATAACTTGGCGCTGCCCCTAGCTTATTTTGACTGAGATGAGTTACAGCATGGCTAGGCAACCTAGCATACAGCTGATCAGCCTTACGCACTATGTGTTCTACTTCCCATTCCAGTTCAGACGTTAGTTTGGGAATGATCAGATCTGCCCAAAGGAGGGGATAAAGTACCCGGTTTCATTCCCCCATCCGAGGTTCACAATTGGCTAGGTACCTTACTGCTTGGAGGATGAGAGAGCTTTTGGCCCCTGCCCCTAGTTTCAATTGCGTCCTTTCTGGCAAGTGTTTGGCTTCGCTCGAGGATGAGGCACAAACCGGGCCCACTTTAGCTTCAGAAGCTTCTACAAGCACGAGCGAGGAACACAAGAGCACCTGATTCATCTATGCCCCTAGTTTATTGCTTTGACCTTTCTTTTCAAGGTTTTTTTTTCGATATAATAAAAGCAACTTTGATTTGTATCGAAGAGTTGGAGAACTTTGCATTAAAATCAAGGAAATTAAAGTCGTAAGCATTGAAAATTTTCCTTTTGGTACAAAAATGGTCTAAGTTGTAAAAGGTAAAATTTGAACAAAATCAACTTTTATTAAAACTTTCCAAAACCATTTTCGAAAAGGATCACCACTTGACATGCACGGAATCAATCCACAAGATGTACAACCCCGAACCAAAAGATCATAACTACTCTTCGATTAAACACCACTGCTCAGCATTGTAACCAGTTTTTCTCTCAAAGTAGAGATCGTAACTGAACTCTTACGTAAAGAACAAACAAAGATGACTTGATTAGACACATGGACAGGACAGTTGAGTTAGAGATAATTATGGCTGGACTTCATAATGAAGTTGTCTACGTATCCCGAAGATGGGAATCAAGCCTTACGTAGTTCGGTTCAGGTTCACTCGAGTATTAACTCTCTCCTTTTGTGCTCTAACTTTTGCCAAGGCTGCCCTTTAGGGTTTTCAACCTTGCAAGCTCAATTTTTCTTTATTTCTAATTTTTCATGCTCTAACTTTTGCCTAGGTCGCCCTTCCGAGTTTTCAACCTAGTGAGCCTCTTAGGGATAGTATTTCTTCAACTTGTCCATGTTGATCGGTTGGGAAAATTCCAGACCATCCGGGTCCATGAGAATAACAGCTCCACCCGACTACATAGTTTTGATGATGTAAGGACCAATCCAATTGGGTCTAAACTTGCCCCTAGGGTTATGGATGAGAGCTCGGTTGTCTTTCAGCACCAAATCTCCCTATTTGTGATTCTGGGACTTAACTTTCTTGTTAAAAGCCCTAGTAATTCTGCGTTGATAGCCCTGAACATGATACAATGCTTTCAGCCATCTCTCATCAAACAACATCAGTTCTTCGAATTTGCTCTGTTGCCAGTCCATCGTTGCTATCTGACACTCAGCCATAACTCGCAGCGACGGGACTTCTATTTCAATTGGCAGAACAACTTCCATCCTATAGACGAGAGAATAAGGAGTTGCCCCTGTAAACGTCCAGATTGAATTTCTATAGCCCTAGAGTGCGAATGGTAATTTATCTAGCCAGTCTTTATAGGTTTCAACCATCTTCTGCAAAATATACTTGATGTTCTTGTTAACGGCCTCAACAACTCCGTTGGTTTGCAGCCTATATGTAAATGACTTATGAAAAGTCATGTTGTGTTTCTTCAACAAGTCTATCACCTCTTTCTTAAAGTGGGAGTCATTATCTGAAATGATCTCGTTTGGGACTCCATAACGACAAATGATGTTGTTTCTGATGAACTTAGCCACATGCGTTGCTTTCAACACTGTGTAGGATTGAGCTTCCACCCACTTTGTAAAGTAATCAATTACCACTAGAATGTATTCATGTCCATTCGACCCTTTTGGTGTGACTGTGCCGATGACATCGATTCCCCAGACTGAGAAAGACCATGGTGAAATCATGTTGTACAGTTTTGATGGCGAAATGTTCATGTGATTAGCATAAATTTGGCATTTGTGGCATCGCTGAACAAAACCAATACAATCCTTCTCCACGATAGACCAGTAGTAACCTTGCCTGAGAATCTTCCAGGCTAACATCACTCAGTTCATGTGTGCTCCGCACTCTCCTCCATGGATGGCCTCCATCAGGTGCTTTGACTCCTCTTCTTCAACACACAACTTGTGCATTCCCAAATGACCTCTCTTGTACAGTTTACCTCTGCAAATGATAAATTGGATGGCCATCCGCCGTATTTATCTTTTGTCTTTAGCATTTACCCCTAGTGGATAAATCTCCTTTTCCAAGAAGTTCCAAATATCATAGTATTAAAGGTTTTGATCTTGCGCTTCATCTATTGCGGCAATAATCTCATAGACTGGAGTGTATTTTTGCTAGATGATAATCGAACGCATCCGGACTCCAAGCGGGATGTCTATCATGGACGATAGAGTTGATAAAGCGTCAGCGAACCTGTTGTTCTCTCTTAGTAAATGCATGAAAGTCAACTTTTCAAACCTAGGAATCAGAACGTCCATGATAAGCCTCCATATTTTCTTCTTTGACTTTCCAGTCTCCATTTGCTTGAGAAACAACTAGGTTTGAGTCCCCGATAACGTCCAACATTTTCGTCCCTAGTTCTAGGGCGGCTTCTAAACCAGCGATACACGCCTCATATTCTGATTCGTTATTGGACACCTTGAACCAAAGTTTGAAGGCTAAAGGTATATGGGAATTGTCGGGTGCTATCAACAACACACTTATCCCATAACCGTATTGATTGGACGCTCCGTCAAAGTACATTGTCCAAGTCTCCTCCTCGACTTGCAAAATGGCTTCATCTGGGAACAAATATTCCACCGCTTCATCTGCTTCTACTGGGTGATCTGCCAGAAACTCCACTATAGCTCCCCCCTTGACTGACTTGCAAGTGACATACTTGAGATCAAATTTGGAGAGAACAAGTAACCAACGGGCTAGCCTACCTGTAAGGGCTAGTTTCTCAAAGAGATACTTGATGAAATCTAATCTCGAAACCAGAATTACAGAGTGAGCTAACAAGTAATGCCTCAACTTCCTGGTAGCCCATACCAAGGCTAGGCAAACTTTCTCTAATGGAGTGTAATAGGCCTCATAATTCAGCATTTTCTTACTCAAATAGTAGATGGCTTTCTCCACCCTATCCTCAAATTCCTAAGCAAGCATGCATCCCATTGTGGTGTCTGTGACTAACAGATACAAAATCAAAGGCTTCCCCGGCTCTGGTGACGACAACACAAATGAATTTTGAAGGTACTGCTTAATCTGCTCAAAAGCAAATTGACATCGATCATCCCATCGAAATTTCTTTCCTTTCTTCAGGAGACCAAATAGTGGTTCACAAGTCGAGGTTAATTTAAAAATAAACCATCTTATGAATTGCACTTTACCCAGAAAGCCTTGCACTTCCTTTTCAATCCTTAGTGATGGCATTCCAAGGATAGCATTGATTTTGGAAGGATCTACCTCGATGCCCCTCTGTGTGATCAAGAAACCTAGCATTTTCCTTGTTGTTATGCCAAAAGTACACTTCTGAAGGTTCAACCTCAATCTATATTTTTTGATCCGTTGAAAGAATTTCTTCAAGGTAGTGTAGTGGCCCCCTCTTTCTTTGGACTTGACAATCATGTTGTCCACGTACACCTCAACCTCTTTGTGGATCATATCATGTAGAATGGTGGTTATAGCCTTTTGATAGGTAACCCCAGCATTTTTCAGCCCAAACAGCATAACCTGATCGTGGTAGGTCCCCCATGGCGTAGTAAATGCAATTTCCTCTCTATCCTCGGGTGCCATCCAAATCTAGTTATACCCAGAAAATCCATCCATGAAGGATAGCAATGTGTGACCCGCGGTGAAGTCCACTAACTCATCAATATGCGGCAAGGGAAAGTCGTCTTTCGGACTAGCTCTATTCAAAACCCTGAAGTCCACACATACCTAGATTCTACCATCCTTTTTCGGCACTAGGACAATGTTGGCCAACCAAGTCGAATATTCAGATACTAACAAGAAACCTGCTTCAATCTGCTTGGTGACCTCCTCCTTAATTTTCAACGCCTAATCTGGACATACTCTTTGCAACTTCTGCTTGATGGGCCGGGCCTCGGGGTCAAGAGGGATACGATACTGTACAATCTCAGGATCGATTCTAGGCATGTCTTCGTAGAACCACGCAAAAACATTTTTGAAATCTTTTAATAAAGCAACTAAGTGCTCACGCTCCTCCGAAGACAACGTGGACCCGATCTGGACCAGACGCAGATCCTTCTCAGTACCCACATTAATAGCAATGATTTCATCAATAAGGGGTTTTGCAAACCTTTCCTCCTCTCGATTAATCAAGTTTTTCAAAACCAGAGGAATTCCTTCCTTATCGTTTTCACTAAAATTTTGAAAATCTTAGTCAATGCAATAAACAAGCAGCACAAAAAAAAACTCAGAATCAGCAGCGTTCTCATTCATAAAGTCCAACTCATCCAGCTCTTCGGTTACAACTGACTCAAAAGCAAAAGAAAAAGAAGACCTGGAAAAGACCTTGGCATCTAGGTTATCACCCCTAGGAATACCATACTCAGACTCAAAAGAATTCAAATCTGATTTCGACTCCACAGACTGTGTGGAATCAGATTTTGGTTCATTACCCGACTCAGAACTAGACAGGTAGCCCTCCTCCAACTACTAGACAGGAGATGGTGCTTCAGATGTATCCAAAATGCTACTAGATAGGTTCACACCCGGTTGGTCCCCAATTATGGAGATGGTTAGGTTACCCCTCAAGCTCTCTGAGTTGGCCAAAGGATCTACAAGGAGACATACCAATGCTACCCCAACTCCAAGCTCGTTGTTGTATAAGTCACTTTCTATGCTCTATTTAGCTTCAGCACTTGGTTCGGCCTTTTCCTCGGCATTACTATCTTGCAACTGCAGGTCGAAGAAAATTTCAAAATCGGGAACACGTTGTTTTGCATAATTCAACCAGGGCTCGGGAAAGCCACAAAATGGGAAGTATTCTCCTTCTCGAACAAAGTGGCCATTCAGCGTTCCCCGGATTGGCCTGTGAACGAGCTCATAGTGTTTCCCGGCCTTCTTGGCTCTAGCTCTGCCTGTCATCTCTTCTATTTTCCTAACCCAGTCCTCTTTGGTGGGTACATATCCCAAACCAAAGGCATGTGGATTATGCGACACATCGGCCAATGCTGTGACACCTTTCTGGCCACTTCTTCCAACCTCCATTCGTGGCACATGCTGTAGTTTATTCATGAAATAGATTGATTGGGCACTGATATACATGCCCTCATCAGCTACCAAGATGTTTTGCACTGTCCGGGCCTCAACCAGAATAAACCTTGAAAGGAATACATCCTCCTCACCATAAACAATCTCCAGCACTAGTGTAGTTACCTCTGGCGGAGGATGGATGGACGAATTCCCGAACACAATCGCCACTCCCTTCCCATAAGGGTACTTTAGCATTTGGTGGAGAGTAAAGGAGACTGTTTTCACTAGATGAAGCCAGGATCTCCCTAGCAATAAGTTGAAGATGGCCAGGACATCCAGGACATGGAACTCAATATTCTGCTAAGCCGGGCCCACCTAAACTCGAATTTGTACTGTGCCCATCACCTCTCTGTTGGTATTATCATATGCCCGAATCACTTGGGCTATGGGCACAAAGTCTGTTGGTTTCAGGCCGATGGCATAAGCTATGTGAGAAGGACAGACATTGATAGTTGAACCGGTGTTAACCAATACCACTGGCACCCACTTCTCCTTGCACTCAACTGATATTTATAGGGGTTTGTCGTGAGCTGAGCCTTCGGGCGACAGTTCTTTATCAAAAAAGGTTAGGGTTGGGCTGGCATCACCTAGAAAAATTAATCTCACAAGCTATTCAGGGATAGTGTCAATGGACAGTTTAGCTTTGTCCATTACTGATAATACAGCCAGTCGATGCACTTGAGAAGCTATGAGAAAAACCTAGATTAAGATGTCAGGTTGGATCTTTTTTAGTTGCTTCAACACTGCATCTTCCTCAAACTGCTTCTCTTTATGTTTTTCAACTTCTCTATCTTTCCTAAAGGCCTCAGTTTGGTCGAAGTGCGGTGGCTTGAAATACCGCCCACTTCTCGTCATGTGGTCAATCTCTTTAGCGTACCAGGTATTGCCTGGCAAACACCCACCTCAGTCATCATCGGTGTGAGCCAGAAGCAGATCGTTATCATTCCACCACATACCTCCGGCAGCTGACAAACAGTTGTCCGGCTCTGTTTGTATTACTTTCACCTCACAACTTTTCCTCGCGGGGTGTTAGGCCATTCCAGCTTTCTGTTTGTCCTGATCCCTTTCTTGTGCAAACTGTTTCAGCGCAGCTTCCTATTCTATGTCCACAGTACTCACAGTGCCCAGTTCCTGAGCTAAATCATTCACGCTGGTGTTCTCCGGCAGTTTTCCCTTTTCATCGACCATTCCAACCACCATAGCAATTCCTGCTTTCCTTTGCTTGGGTTTGTTTCAGTTCCTTCCTCCCTGTCAGGTTCATCACTTAACCACCCAAAGTTATCCACTGATCCATTCAAATCAAACCAGTCAATCTACACATCCCTTTGATCTTGTTCGTTGAAGTACTGCATGTTGTCTAAGTCTTCCTCAAGCTCCGCCAGATCATCCAAACCTTGACTCAGGCCATCCTCTCTAACCACATTGACCTCCGTTACAGTTGGCAATACCACATCTGGCTTGACTTGATCAATTGGCACAATGTAGCAGCTTGGATCATACTCCCCATCAAACAAGTCCGCAAAGCACTCAAGCAATGGACTCATACTCTCTTCTACGGCCAACCTCCCTTCTACTGTAATTGTTGCCACCACAAGTTTAGGTTGAAGTGCGGACATGTCCATAATGCACAAATCTATGTTTTTAGGAATGAACACCGTCGGTTTGGGTAGATGGGAAAGGGTAATATATACGTTGGGGTCGTAAGGGATGGCCAGTGTATGGATTATGTTTAGGTTTTGAGGTGGGGGAACTTGATTGTGGCCATAGAGAGGGTTGGTAGTTACATTTTCTTTCTGAGGTGGTGTGATCACCTTATTGTCAATGAGGTATTGAATCTCATAACGCAGCCTGAAGCATTGGTCGGTGTCATGACCGTGCTGTTGGTGAAACGCACAGTACTTGGCTGGGTTATGCTAGGGATAAAGGCATGTAGAGTGTGGTAAAGGTCCTTTGGGATCAAGCTTGGTTGTTTGAAGTTTGTGGAGTTATATTGGCAAAGGGATTGGCAATCTTGATTGTGGTGGTAACAACACTCATATCAGACGGCCGTGCAGCTGTGCTACCATTAGTAGTTGCATTGGAACTGCACACAAAAGGCCTCTTGGCCTGATGTTTTTCATCAATAATCAAGCCCTGTTTCATGGCGTCTTCAATCTGAACTCCCATCTCATGGAGCTTGGTGAACGTGAACAGGGGTAGGACTATCATTTTTCGCAGCAATTTCCCATGCAGATTGCGGACTACCATTCTTATTTGATCTTTCTCAGAAGGCTATGTGGTCATCATTGAAGCTTTGGCCCTCCACGTCATCACGAATTCTGAAAAGCCCTCCTTTGGCTCCTAGCGCGTTACTTTGAGATCACGAGTTGTGACCTCAATTTGTATATTGTAGGAGTACTGTGCAATAAAGGCCTTAGCCATTTGCTCTCAACTCTAATTCACAGAATCCTCCAGCTTCGCGTACCATATTACTGCTATACCAGACAGTACCATATTACTGCTACAATTTGGTTAGGCCCATCGACCGCAGAATGTTTGAAAACAACCGAAGGTGAACCATGGGGTCTCTAGAGCCATCAAACCGATCGATCTGTGGCATTTTGAACTAGTCTGGCAATGTCACCGAAGAATCGATATACCCGTCTTCTATATCGGGAATAGAGTTCACACCCTACGCTCTCTTGAAGAGCTTCTCCAACTTGTTGATCTTAAACACAGTCAGGTCAACCTCAAACTCAAATGGAGCTTCGATTTGATACACAGGCGCTTTGGAGGTTTGTGGTAGGATCAGCTCTACCGAGTTGCCCTGATTCTCAGCCTGGGCATTAGCAGTATGGACTGTGGCTCTGGGTGCTGGGATACCAGTAGGAGGTGCATGAGATGTAGAAGCCGCTGCCGGCTGTGACTGTTGTTGTTGCAACCTATTTACGACCTCAGCCTGACGTGTTGTGACCTCGGTCTAACGAGTAGCGTCTTGCTGCATGGTTTCAACTGTTTGCTAAAGGTGGGGGATTAGGTCCTCTATGCTAACCGTGGGATATTGTCCCATCGAAATTGGTGAGTGATCTTATATTGGACTGGATATAGAAGATTGAGCCTGACTAGGTGTAGGTGATTGCTGAACTGGTGAATTATGCCTAACTCTTCTCCGTTTAGTAACCGGTAGGAGCAAAGCAAACACAGGTTGTTCCCTAACAAGATCTCTAGATCTGTAAAGCCTCCTAACATGCGTCCAGAGCGCTTGGGGGGTATTCAAACTGTCCGAAACTATGGTGTTATACTACCTAGCAAAAAGAAATAAAGCAAAAAAAAGCAGTAATCAGAAATCGCACAACACCTCAGCTCGGATGTTAACAACACACAGATGTAATCAAAGTTGTAGGACCGCACTCAACACTGAGTTTTGTCCCCCAAAACTGATACCCAACTTGTAATTGATACGCACATTCCTGTACAATTTCACTGTAAAACACATGCCAGTTAAGTGAGATCCAAAACACTCCTATGAGGGGGTAGGATTACCCTATTCCAATATAGCTTGAGTTTTAGCTAACCGATCTTTATGTGTGCCTGTCGTTGCTGCTGCTAAATTACTAAGGAGCTACTACAGTAGTGTTGCTAGTAGTTTGTTCAAATCTATGCTAGGTTTTGTAATAGGTGGTTTTGTTTAAAACCATAGGCTAATTCGCCCCAAACCATGGGCTAGTTTGTCCTTGACTGGTTTTCTTATCCTAATAGTGTTGATTGGACATAACTTTATTTAAAATTTATTTATTCAATCTGTTATATTGTTTTAGTTTAATTCTGAACTTATTTAAATATATGGGAATATGTTATTTTAGTAATTTTTTGACTCTTTATGAAAAGATATATAGAAAAGTAAAAAGAGTGATATAATAAATTATAATGACTTTTTGACTTTTTCGTTAAAATTAAAAGTTTCCAAATGAGACAATTTGTGAATTAGTAGTTATGAGTGTTTCCCTTTTTGAAGGGTATATTGCCTTTTATGTATGTAATCAATTTCATTGTAACACTTAGGGTGTGTTTGATTAGGGGAATAGGAGGGGGATTATTCACTATTGGGATTGTAATCCGAGAGAGGCTCATTATCCGACGTTTGTTTTTTTTTTAATCTGCCGGACATGGAGTCCGACTAGACTCCTTATCCCCCATATGGGAGACTATTGTATCCTATGAGGGTATGGGACAAGGAAATTGGAATAGTTTTGAAATATTAATAATTGATATTCTTACTAAATCAAATCAAACTAACAATTGTATCCCAAATTGATTGAATAAAACTATATACATTAATTGATATACTAATTAGTATATTAACGAATGATGCAGTATAATTTTAAAGATTTTGAATTTTTAAAATTTATATAATGAGTGAGTTCATAATTTTAAAATAATAATATTATAACATATATTAATATATTAATTGATATAGTAATTAATAAGCAGTAGCAATACTGCATAAAAGACAAACTTTCCACACATGGGATTGTTGACTAGGAAATGACTAGTTACCTTCAGATACATTGTGCCTGTTTGGCAGAACTTAAAAGCAGCTTATTTCAGCTTTCAGCTTAATTTAAGTTATTTTGATGTGTTTGGTTTAGCTTATATCTTTTTGGAAGTCAAAAATCAGCTTATTCTTTGAGTGGAGCAAGAAATGCTTAATTTATAAATCAAAAATCAGCTTATGTTCATAGTTATAAGCTATAAGCTGTTTAGGGATAAGCTATAAATACTTTCCCACAGCTCTACCAAATAGGGCCATTGTACCGATGTTGCCTCAAAAGTTTAAATTCGAGAGCTATAGCCTACAAATCTCCTTTGTTGCGCGAATTCATTTTGTGATGAATATCAATGTGTATGCTCTCCAAAATTCTCTTTATTTCAGCCTCAAAGTCATGAGATAGTCTTTGCAATGAATCTACCAACTCAAGTTTCTCCAATGGCTCCTCCAACTTCTCTATCATCATTTTCACATCTTCCTTCAATTTAGCTGCCCATTTTTCATACAACTCTCCCTACAGATATATATATATATATATATATAATGTACTATTTTAAATTATCAACATTACAAGTGCAACGATAGTATATGTGTGAGAGAAATGTAGAAGAAATAAATATGTACATCAATCTTTCATTGGTAAATTAAGTTAGATGAAATTATAAGTACGTTAAGATTGACGGATATAATTACTAATGTAAAGTATTAGATTACAGCTGTAAACTAAATTATATTTATTTGTATACCATGTGTGATGATATTAATTGATTGTGATTAAATTTATAAAATTATGTGAAAACCTTTATTATATAAAAGATGATTGTTATCTTTAGGGAAAATTATACTGGTGGTCCCTATATTTTACCCCTTATGTCATCTTGGTCTCTACATTTTTAATTGGCTCAATTTTGACCCTTAATTTTAAATTTTGTTTTAATTTGATCCAATTAATAATATCATTAATGTTTTTTAAGGAAAATTATTACTAAATTGGTTGAGATTAACTAAATGAGTTGAGTAAGTTTATAGTTTTACTCTTAAAAGTATGGCACATGACACTTATGTGCACATTTTTCAATAATAAAGGGTAAAAAATTGTAATAAATTGGATCAAATTGAGATAAAATCATAAATTTCTGGTCAAAATCGAGTCAATTGATAGTACATGGAGTAAAATGACAAAGAGGTAAAATACAGGGACTACCATCATAATTTACATTTATTTTTATAAAGTGAAAACAAAATAGTCTTGTCACATTAGCAATCGCCTAACAATAGTTTGATCACCAGGTTGAGTCTTCTTCTTGGTAACACTGCTACTACGAGTATTACTAGTCATGCAATTGCAGTAGAACCAAAGAGTTTTTGAAACTTGGGTTTTACAGATTGATGGACATTCCAATGAGAGTTGGCTTCTTTTATTCAATGGAAATCGGGAACTAGTCAAACAACAAACTGGGTTTGGAACAACAAGGTTCAAAGCCATGATTGTTTGATCTTTTTTCTTACCACACCTTGAGTTTGTTTTACCTGAACTGCCTAGTGGCTCTTCTTTATTTATAGGGAAATTTTTTAATTCAATTTTTTTAAAATTGTGTGTTTTTTTTTTATAAAATTTTTTAGTGATTTTGTTTACTATTTTAAACAATTTTTTTACTTTTTAAATACACTTAATATAAATACAATTAAAAATATAATAAATATAAAAATTCAATATATTTTTATATTCTTGTGCATTTATTGATTTTTTTAAATATTTTTTTATAAATATTTTACTTGTTAGGTACATTTAGGTTAGGTGCATCTAAAAAGTAAAAAAATTGTTTAAAATATAATAAAAAATCACTAAAAATATTAAAAATAAAAAAACTCAATTTTAAAAAAATTAAATTATGAAAATTGGAACCAAACAATGTGGTATTTCTACAAAACATTTATAAATTTATTAAAAAAAATTATAATTATAATTATTAAAATTGATAAACTATTTCACTGATTTTTAAAAAAATTTAAAAACTTACACTGAAATGCAATTTTTCCTTATTTATAGCATTAGTTAAGAAGTAGCTAAAATAACCATGGGGTGGTCTGCCTAGCGGGTGACGACTGTGGTCTGGAGATTTGCTTCCTTCCAGGTCTCATTTTGGAATTCCCTAGTCAACAAATTTATACCTTGGAGCCACAGACTGTAGGGTATGAGCCTTGCTTCGGAAGGCTTGTTCACGCTGTAAGGACTTAGTCTGATATTCGTAAGTTAGCCCATAATACCCTGCATAACACACAAAAAAAAAAAAAAAAGTAGCTAAAAGTGATTTTTGCTTTTTTAGATATTTGAAATATGTAAAACGTGCATAAGTATTATAAATATTTTACTAGCATTTTATAAGTCGGAATAACAGAACGGTTGCATTATTGATTTGAAGAATAGTTTTTATTTATTTATTTTGTCCTCTTTGTTACACTCATTCTATAAATAGTAATTTGCAATCTAGAAACATCACTTGAAAATATTTTTTATCAACCACCAAATTATCACACTCTTTGTTATTTTCTAATGACTCAATACAAAACTATCAACATCTCATTTATCAATCATAACATTTCTAAAACATTATATGACCATATTTCAAAACTACTAAATAACTTATTTTTTTGTAGCATCCCATCATTAATAAAGTCAGTAGCAAGAACCACCGAAAAAATCATCAATGTACTATAAAATAGTACTAGAGACCCACAATTTGTATATTTAATTTGATTCATAATGATGTGATAAGAGAAATAAGTTCTACACAATTGAAATAAGTCCGACTATATCGTTATGGATCACATTATAAACTTTCTTCTTCTTCTTTTTTTATGAGTTTCAAACATTTTTCATGTACTATATGTCTATTTATTTTCTTTATGCTAATCAATCACTTTTCCCTCTAAACTTTTATATAAAATAAAGAGTATTAAATTTGGTGTAAATGTTACAATACTCATAAAAGTGATTACAAGAACATTATGCCGTTATTTATTTACATTTTTTGATTAAAAAATTAACTTTCAAAACATAACTTTAAATTATTTATCATAACAAAAATTGAAATTGCATTTATAAGATTTCAAAAGCACAATTTCATAAAACAACATAATGAGTTTAAGAAATAATTCAAAACTACTTTAAATTTGAGAAACTAATCTAAACCTCCAACAAAAAAAAAAAAAAATAAAAAAATAATTCTTTTAATCTCATAATTTTTATTACTTCTATGTCAATAGATGGCCTTATCCAAGGCCAACCCTAGACCAAGGGCATCCGCATCAGTCTCAACAAATTTTAAACTAAATTATAACCCAAAATTCACTTTTGTATTTTAGCTAGCCTCTTTTTTACGTACACACTCCATCAAACTCTATTTTAAAATTTTATTTCATTAAAATATTATTTTTTATTCTTTTATCTTTTTCAATTTAAATATATGATGGATTAGCACTGCAAATTATAGCAACACAGAATTTGGGGGAAAACGATTTTGGCCAAGGATTCATTAAAAGAAAAAAAAAAATGGAAAAGTTTGACATACAATATATTCTTTCAATTAATTTGGATCATGAACAATTGAGTTATTATTTAAAATATTGCATAAAATGTTTCCCAAAAAAAAAATCCACAAAACAAAAAATCATGCCCACCGCAATTAATTGTCATATACATATATACACAGGCAGAAAGAAAGGAGACTCAATAAGAGAGAGAGAGAGAGAGAGAGAGAGAGAGATGAAACTGATGGGATAGGTGACAAAAAAGCTAGAATGGAAGTGATAGAGGAGGAAAGAGGGGGCGTTATAGTCGAAGCGAGGATGCTTATCACTGCTGGATGTTGCTTCCATGGCATCATGCTCTCTCTCTCTCTCTCTCTCTCTCTCTCTCTCTCTTTTCTCCTCCTCCTCCTCATCCTCCTCCTCTTTCTTGCACTTTCACTTTCATTTCTTCAACCATGTTTGTATTGTTTGCACTTGCACTTTTCACAGAGCACTCACTGCCCACCTTCACAAGCAAATAGCAACAACACAATGACACAGGGAGGTCGACTGGCCAGACGATCGAGCGGTCGACCAGCCAGGTCAATTTTGGACATTTTCCTTCTTTGTTATAGGATATTTACGGGATATCTAGGAGGACATCCGAGAGGACATTAGGATAGGCAACCGGCCGTGGCTTTTTGGCCCAGTTTTACTTCAGAAAATATAATAAAAAATATATTACTGTATGAACAGTACCTCAAAAAATCAGATGAGAAAACAATAACAAATATAAAATGAATAGTTGGTATAAAGAGTCTGATGGAGCACGTATTTATAACTTTTGCTCTCTACAATAGCTTCAAAGCCATTATAGAGAGCTTGATGTGGATGCTCTAAGGCCATTAAAGACTTGTGCCTAGGGTCCCCAAATTTTGACCAAAAATAAAGCCCCAAATTTATTAGTTTTATATTATATTAAAAGTTCAAAACTTAATCTTTTTTTATTATTTGAGGCCAATCTAAGGGGCTATTGGGAAGTGGGATTTTAGCCTAATTTAGGCTAAAATTCACAAAAAAAAAAAAAAAGCTAAAATAGCTAAATATAGCAAAATGTCACATCAAACCCATAATCTTTTCATTTTTTTCTCACAAACATCACATCCAACTACAAAAAATCTAATCATCTTCCAAAACATAAAAATTTTAACCTACTAAAATAGTTAAAAATTAGAATAGCTTACTAAAATAACAACTTTCCAAACACCCACTAAAAAGCCCCACAAAAAAAAAAAAAAAAAAAATGTTGGGCCAAATTAAAATATATATATATATATAATCATTGTTGGGCTCAATTAAAATTTTGTATAATTAGCCCAAAAAATATATATGATATAATGAGTTTAAATAGAGTTTAATGTCAATATTTTAAGAGAATAAATAATTTTATCTTTATTTTTTTACCCTCTCTCTTCCTCATATTTTAATTGAATAATTTCACTCTAATTTCTTTTCCTTAATTTTGTTTGCCCTAATTTTTTTGTCCTCTCTCTTTATCATAATTTAATTGAATAATTTTGCTTAGTTTTTTCTCCTAAATTTTTTCCAATAATTTGTGTTTTGTTATCAAATGATTAGTAGATTGTGATTTGTGTGGATTATAACTATGTTATCAGATATCATTTTACAATAACATAATCATTTTGTTATCAGATATCATCAAATTATGTTGTTTGTGTTAAGTATTGCTAATTAAATTATAAAATAATAAGACTCTATTTTATCTTTTTTAAGTCTTTGTAATAATTTTTTCACATCTTAATATATATGAAAATAAATTTTAATGATTATATGTGTAAAGAAACTTTTTGTAACTATTAAATAATAAAAAAAATTATTGACAACTTATTATTAATACGTGATTCTTTTATTAAAAAATATATGTAGAAAGGCTCCATTTTCAAAGCATGTTTAAGGTCCCACAAATCTGAGGAATAGCTGTGGTGTTATCAGATACATTGGGGTGTTTTGGAAAAATGATAAAAAGTAGTTTTTTGACTTTTAACCAAGTTTTTAGCTTTTTTAGACAAGTGATTTGGAAAGTTAATAAAAAGTTACTTTTGGCCTTTTTTTTTATTAATATTTGTTTATACTATCAAATCACAATAAAATGGTCAAACTACTTTCATTCAATTTAAAATATTTATAACTTCACTCATGTAGCACATGTTGACCGATGAGAGGTAGAATTATAATTTTACTAGTGGCTAAAAACCAACTTTCCACATGTCTTTAAATACAAAAAAAATAACTTTTAACTTTTGCCACAAACACACAAAACGTGGTTAAAGGCCAAGTACCCAAAAGAGGCCATTATTATAGGTAGACGCCATACTTTTTCTTTCCTTGCATTTTCTTTCCTTACATTATTGAATCAAGTACGTCATGTGATTAATTTTGTGGGTTTATTTTACAATAAATTTAAAGAAAATAATTGTACAATAATGTAGCTAAAAAAAAAAAAAACAAAAACAAAAATTATGAAAAAGTATAATATTTTAATTATTAAAATGTATACTGTAGCTCGACTTTTTTGTGTCCCCCTTTTGGAAGTTTGAAATAAGCTCTACAGTTCAAACTTCTACGGCTCTGAATCTAATCTCACAAGTGCAATGTGAAATTAATAAATACCAAAGAGTCTAAATCCAGCAAATCTTTTGAAAAATCAATTTTGAATCAAATTGCCAAAAATGAACTACTTTACCAGATACAGAGTTACCACCTAAATTTTTTTTTTTTTTTTTTTTTGAAAATTTAGGAAACCCATAACTCGTGCCAAAGGCCATGTGTCCGTCATCACCAAGATTGTCTCAACTCGGGAACTTAGGTATAAGAGGGGAAAGTCATGAATACATATAACCACCCCCACTCGCCCAATCAAAGATTGGCCTCTAGTAATCATGATAAGATTTTTATTTACATTATATGCTCTTGTTCTGGTTTATCAGGCTAGCATTACTATGTGATGCACACACACACAAGTATAGACTAACTTGCAAGAATTGAAACATTTCGAGTCATGTTTGTTTTGAAAAGCGTTTCAAAATATATACCACTTTCAAAAAGTGATCGCATATGAACATTGCTCAAATAATTTCAATTCAAGCAATAAGACTTCATCCACAGACATTCAAGCAGTTTATAGCACTTAAGCACGTAGCCTCATGGCAAACATACGAAACATGGCAACATCTACATTCATGCAATTGTGCTAAAGCGAGTAAAAACTCACCTAGTACTCCAAGTCAAAATAAACAAAAGAGCTAGAAAAATGCATAATCCTAACTTTATGCAATATGACTAATACAACACATGCGATATGCAATTTAAATAGGCTCGGCTACTTAAAATGACATGTGATTTAAATAGCATGTGGTCTAAGCACGTATTCAAAAAAGTATTAAACTAACAATGCAGTTAGAATGATGAACTGAGCCTCAGTGCATGCAATACGAATGAATGCAAACATGAAGTATATTAAACAAAACGTGATATCCCTAAACTAACCATCATAAGCTAGTAAATAAAAGGGAGAGAGAAGTGGGATTGGAAGACATACACATTATTACAACGCGCTCTCATGAAGGAGAGTCCGATTGAATAAGCTAATTAACTAGCTAACTAATTAAGGCTAATTTAATTATTACAACAAATGAATTAACTAACTAGCCAGTTGACTAAATAATTACAAAACAAAATTGAATAGCTAGTTGAACTAAGTAATTAAATACAATACTTAATTAACTACAACTAATTAATTACAACAAATATTTAATCTAAATATTTAAACTAAACAGGCTCAATATGCGAAGAATGCTCATGCTTGGTTTCCATCCGAAAAGTCGCTATTTTGCTTCTGAATGCCTCTGTTTGCACAATTGAACACCAACACTGATGCCCACTTCCAAAACAAGTCTGCTCCACCTTACCAACACACTGCTCAATTTTACATCAATGGCCAGCCGACCAGTGATGAAGGTTGCCGGCCACCAGTAATGGCCGGCTAGTCATCAAAGATGGCTTGCCAGCCACGGCTACACAGGTTCATCTTACTGCAACAAAGGACAAACAAAGCATATATATGGTATTTTCAAGCGTTTGTTTGCATAACACACCCCTCCTTTTCATGAGCAAATCAAAGGAGTAGCAAGTTCGGTTCACAAACCATCAATGGATGTAATTTTATTGCATGATGGCTTGTGAAACCAAGTGTGCAAGTTCAATAAATGCAAAACAAGACACAAACCTCTTCCCTTTCATAAATGATCAAGGGAAGTAGTGACCTTGGAATTTTGAATCATTTCATCACTAATGAATATGAAATGGTTCAAGTTTCTATGTGTTCAATTAACGTCTGATTGAATACAACCAAATTATTATCTTTCACAATTTTTAATTCCAAGTTTTAGTAACTCCATTTTAGTTACCTTTCCATCTTTTAATCAATTGAGTCCAAAGGGCCAATTTAAGTCCTCTAAATACAAAGAGGGCTCAAACCACAAGTTGTTGTAGGCATGAAAAAGATATCATACTGTTGGTAATGAACCCCTTAAGAGATTAAACCATTAAGCATGACATCTCAATTTCATGCTTTAAACAAACAAATAATTTGAACCACTTTCAAAGAAAAATAAAAATTCAAGAAATGAGGGAGGTTGCAGAGATGATTAAGTGCTAAAAATAAGTGAGAAAAACATAAATAAATACTATCAACTCAAACAAGATGGTGTCTAAGGCCTAAAATACCAAACTTATGAGGACTATTATACTATAAGCATGCAAAACAAAACTCAAATGCAACTACCACTAAAAAATAGTACTAAAATAGGTCTAGTATAGTCCTAAAACATACTAAAATTAAGCTAAAAATGACTAGATTAAAATACTAAAACATTGCACAAACTAGGCTAGTAAGCAAGACATAAGAAGGGGAGGCTACCCCCTCCAAATTTGGACTTCAAAACACGATTTTAGCCATTGAAAAAGCTCTGAAAATCAGTATTTAAAAGTTTGAAAAAAGATAGTAAAAGGATGGGAAATACAAGGGCAAAGGCCTCCAAAACAAGGTATAAAGAAGGGTGAACCACCCCTCAACCTTTTATGGCCTTAAGACCCAAGTTTCAGCCCAAAAATACATAAGTTTTACAGCCCAAAACAATGGAAAAATAGTAGGAAAAATAGTAGAGAAAGTAAGCAAATAGGTAAAGCCTTATACTTTTTTGAAGAGAAGAAGCAATTCAAGCAACAAAACCAAGCAAACAATATCCTCTAGAGCTCAAACCAAGCTCAAAGACACCTCAGCTCAAAGATGAGAAGATTTGGTTAAGGGTGTATAGGCAAAGGCTAAAGAATTGTAGGCAAAAGTGTAGAGATTTGGTAGAGAGAGAGAATTGTAGAGACAGAGGAAAATTTTTTATCTCAAAATTTTCTAACCTTAAAACATGAGAGAGAGAGAGAGAGAGAGAGAGGGCTCCTATATATAGAAAACATGAAATTTCCTCAAGGAAATCCAACCCTACACGTGGGGATAGATTCATGTATCTGTGCAAATAACTGGCACAACTGGCATAAAATATCTACAAAATACACTGGTGGCTAGCAGCCAAAAAGTGATGGTCGTCAACCTCCGGCCACCAGAAGCTGCTAGCTGGAAAAGCTAGGCTTGGTTCAAAACTGGAACAACAAAGGTACAGGGTTTGAAAGGTTCAAAGTTGTGGCATCTTACTGAGAATTTCGAGCACTTGGCGAGCATATAAACTCATCATCGGGTATGCATGCATGGACGTCCAAGTCGTAAGGGCCATCAAAAATGGAATGTCTACATATTCATTTTTTTCATGTTTCTGTGGTTTTTTTTGCTGTACTCACTGTGCAATTATTTCCCTATAAGTTTACCATTTGTTACAAATAATTAATTTTAAATTTCACAATAAAAAATACAGATTGCAACTTAACCATAATATGGAAACACGAATGCTTAACTTCAAAATTTAAAACATAAGAAGGGAAATGGGCTCAATGCTCTTTGTTCTTGCCTCTAACATCATGGCCATGCCATCTGCATGCAAGTACATGAATTGAGAAACCCTAGAAAAGTTAGTTGCATTCCACATAAATCGGGTTGAAAGGACAATTCATGAGTCGAGCTTCATTCAACTTCTTTCAAATTTCACTAACCAAATGTTCGACGTGGTCACGAGCATCTTCTACAAAGGCACTAGTTTCATGCAAGTAAATCTGGATTTATTTTGAATTGTCATATATTTCTACCTTATGCTAAACAAATTATTGACAAAAAAGAAGAAGAATCAGAAGATCATTCGATGTTATAGTGAATCAAACAAAATACTTGGAACCAAGGACGGAATTAAGAGAAGATTATGGAAGGCCATGACCCCATGTTTCTATCAACACTATTGTTTGCTATAGAACTTTAAAAAAATATATATATATATATATATCATTTTATATATATAATGGCCCCCCAGTATAAAAATAATATATCACACTTTTTCCATCTTGAATCCTTTTTCTATTTTACATTAAAAAAAAAAAAAAAAACTTATTCATCATATTAGAAATTACTTCTATGGTATTTAATTTTTTTTATATATATATAATTTATATTTATAGATCATATATATATACGTGTTTTGTGTATATGGTCAAAAAAAATTTTTTTTTTTTTGACCCGTTCGATAATAAAATCCTTATTCCGTCCCTACTTGAAACTGATTTGCTACAATAGTTCTACTATGATAGCACTAATCACAAAATTAGCAATAAAAATACAGATTTAGCAACGTGAGTGGAATATTTTCTTCAATGGCTGACCCATGGGTACGGCCCAATATATATATATATATATATTATTTTATTTTTTAAATTTTGTGTAAGCATTGTGTTTTAATTTTCTTCATTTTCATTTTTTCATTTTTGTTTTCCTTTACCTTGTTTCTTGCGACAAAAGCAAGGAAAATTGAAAAACACCCATTGTTTTCACTTTTTAGCTTTTTTTTTAAATAAAAATAAAAATAAAAATAAAAATTACTTTTCAAGTTTAAAAAAATGAATTGTTCAATAATTTTCAAAAATAATTCACCAAATAAAATTTAATTCTTAGAAATAAAAAATAAAAACACAAGCTAGAGTAAGGATAGAGCTGGAAACCACCCATGATGTGTCCAAATCATCAGCAAGTCTTATAATCAATGATGACCACTTGAGTAAATCATGGTAGGTCTTTACACATTCCAACTCTTGTTTGGTAATGGGATTAATAAAGGGATTTGAGCTTAGAAAATAAGCATGGGCTAGTATTCATAAAGGGTTTTCGGTACGAATTGGGATCCTTCCCTTCATTTCGGTCCTTCATTCCCTCCTTGCAGGGTTTTTAGGCCCACTTTGAGACTCAATTTTGATAATCTGAACCGTTCATATTTTTGGATTTATTCAGTATATCATATCTGTAAAAAATCAAGTTGATCGGATATCAGAAAGTATGTGTTCGAAAAACTGTTTATTAAAAAATAATTTGTAGTCCCAATTTTTTGAACGCATAATTTCTGATATCTGATCAAATTGATTTTTTACAGGTATGATATACTAAATAAATCTAAAAATATGAACGGTTCGGATTATCAAAATTGAGCCTCAAAGTAGACCCGAAGGCCCCTGCAAGGAGGGAATGAAGGATGGGGCTCAAGGAGGGGATCTGGACTCTTGGGGTACTGTGTTTGGGGACAGGCGTGGGAGATCAGCGCGAGAATTGTTTCAGTGTGGTATGGGTGTTGGTGGATGTGGGGCTTAGAGTTTGATTTGTAGATTTAATCTTTTAATTTTATTGTTTTTTATTTTAAAAAATATAAAATCGTTAGACAAAAGGGTTGATTATAAGGATACGGCCCGTTTGTTTGTATTTTTTTTGAGAGACGGAGAGAGGATTCGTAATCCACTCCGGATTATGAATCCCTTCCGGATTATGAATCCCTTTTGAGAGGAGATTCAGATGGACCTCCAGCACTTGGTATTAGAAAAATAGTTTGTCGGACTATTTTTTTTACATGTTGGGCATTTTTTAACATTACTGTTTAATTTTTTGTTAAGTAAAAATCATTGTTTTATTTGTTTTTTTTTTTTTTTGAATTTTTTTTTATTTTTTACATGTTGGGCATTTTTTTTTTTTGAAAATTAACGTTTAATGTTTTTGTATTTTTTTATTTGTTTATTATTTTATATAAAAAAAATTTAACAATTCCTACACCAACAACTATCATCAAAACAAACACAATTTTACTTAATTCTCTCACTATCAATATCCTTATTAACAATTCCCTTACTATTAATCATCTCACTATAACTCTCTTTCTTTCTATCTTTGAAAAGCAAATGAAGCCCAAGTTACACCAATAATTTTGTCCTTTTTGAATCTCCTTTAATATATCTTTTAATGTAAGGAAGGATGTGCACCGATGTTCCTTAATACTGTGTTTGGTTGGAGAATTTAGGGGAGGAATTTAGAAAGGGAAAGGAAAAATATATGTGAAACTATGTGAAATATAGATATGTTTTATTCACATTTCACTTATATTTTCTATTTCTTTTTCTAAATTCCTTCCCAAATTTTCCAACCAAACATAGCATAAGAATTTCCCAAGTCATTTCATTAATCCAATTGTAGTAGCCAAGAAAACATATCTTCATGTAGTCTGGTAAATGTCCCACTGCATTCACATCCCACTTAAGAAACCAAAATAAAAAAAGGGTCAAATTTGCTAAAATTTGGTTTGACAATTTTTAATTTTAGTTAAAAAGTTAAAAAATTATTATAAATTGTCACATTACTCTCTATTTTTTCATAAAAAATTAAAAAATTATTAAAATAACATATTCTCAGGCAAGACCTTAGAAAATAAAAGTCCAATTATTTTTTCTCTCTACTCTCTCTCTCCCTTTCCTTCTCTGGGCATCATTAATTAGTTGTATATTAATGTAGGACCTGGTAAATCACAAAAAAAAATCTACTTATGTTTAAAAGCAAAATCACAAAAAAAATCTGTAATGTGTGGATATGTCTTTATTTCTTGACTAAACTGAGAATTTTTTTATTAAAAATAAAATAAATCGATAGATAGCATGTAATAATTCGACATAAGTTGTGTGTAGCACTGCTAATTTCACATAATTATAACTCTTAAGTATTAGTGAACTATATGTGAGACATATTATACTTTTGAGAGTGTAAAAATGAGGTGGTAAAGAAAAATAATAATGTTATATGAGCAATACTACATCTACATTAAAATCTTACTAATGCTGTGTTTGGTTGAGAGATTTGGAGAGAAAAAGGGAAAAGATGTGTGAAACTAGGTGAAATGTAAGTATATTTTATTCACATTTCACCAAACTTTTCCCTTTTCCTTTCCAAATCATTCTTCAAATCCTCTAACCAAACACAGTGTAAAAGTATTTATGTCCAAATATTATTGGAAATTTAAATATATATATATATACATTTTTTTACAACCAATCACATTTGACCATTTATATTTTTAGTATGCATAGAATTAGTCATGTTATATTTACAACAATGATTGGAAACCCCTTTTTTTTTTAGACCCTCACAACGCTTTTTGGATTTCAACCATATTTGAGTGGATCCCACATATACAGCAATCATTGAGATCCAAAAGAGGTTGTGAGGATTTCCAAAGAAAAAGAAGTCCCAAACATTTTTCTTATATTTATTATCTTTTCATATTACATTTTAAATACTATTTTATCTAGTACAATCACCGATATATTGGATTGTTTTGGAAAATAGATTAAAAATTAATTTTTGACTTTTTTTAAAAAAAACAAAACTTAAAAAAATAAATAAAAAGATAATGTAATTAAAAAAAGTTAAAAAGCTAAAAAGTTGACTTTTAGTCAGATTCTCAAAACAAGCCAATAATAATGGCCCCGTTTGATAGAGCTGTGGGAAAGTGATTATAACTTATAACTTAACAGTTTATAGCTTATAGCTGTGAACATAAACTGATTTTTGACTTATAAATTAAGCTTTTGCTCCCCCATTCAAAGAATAAGTTGATTTTTGACTTACAAAAAATTACAAGCTGTATTGTTAAGCTGAACTAAACACATCAAAATAGTTTAAATTAAGCTAAAAGCTGAAATAAGTTAAAAATAAGTCCTAACAAACAGGACCAATGTTCACGTGGGACTTTATATATTAATGATTATGATAATATTTAAAATATGATATTAAAAAAATTATACATATTAGATTATTTAATCTTAATCGGTCATTGTGGGGAAGCAATGAAACATTTTTGAACTGTAGTTGATTCTTTCAACTTTATTATTATTATTATTTTATAGATGGGGTGATTCTTTAAACTTTAAAATATGATTTTCTATGGTCTTTCAAAACTCGGAAAATGAGTGAGATTTCTTTTTTAGAGGACCCCATAACTTCTATAGTGATCCACATTATTCATAATGTGTGAGGTCCATATCATGAATGGTGCATCTTGAATGGTGTGGATCATTATGAGAGTTGTGGGTCCTCCAAAAAAGAAGGCCACTATCATTATTCTTTTTGGATCGTAATTGATTATTTCAACTTTATTTTATTTTATTTTATTTCTTTTATAGATGGGATGATTCTTTAAACCCTAAAATATAATTTCTTATGGTCTTTTCAAATCCATATAAAATCTAATTACATGAGGGAGAATTCTATCTTACCCATCATATACATTTTTAATTATGTTATTTTTTTTAGTTAAGATCAATTTTTTTTTTAATTACAACAATATTTTGAGATATTTGGTTATTTCTCATTTGTGTTTGGTTATGATTATTATTTTTTTTTTTTTAAGTTGCAACTCAAAAAGTATGGAGTTATACTATTTTCTTCTTTAATTATAACGTGTATATGGTACATATAGGGATAAAACTAAAAAAAAACTATATAAAGCCATGGGTTCAGTGTTTGTGTGAACAATATTGTTTGCCATAGTACTTTAAAAAACATATTTCTCATTTTATACATAAAAGGGCTCCCAACATAAAATATATATATAAAAAAAATAGATTCTTTTTCCATCTTGCATTTTCATTTTGCTTTGCACCAAAAAAAATAAAAATAAATAAATCAAACATATGTGTAGTTGTATAAGTTATATCATATTGCTTTCATGGTGTTTGATTTTTTGATTTTTATTTTTTTGTGTGTGTGTTTGTATAATTTATATATCATATTATATATATATATACATATGTGTTTGTGTATATAGTGAAAAAAACGTATTCACCTTTTGACTCATTCGGTGATGAAATCCTAATTCCATTACAAACCCTTTAAAGATTGCGTATCATAATCTTTTTCTTAAATGACAAGTAATAGTGAAATAACTGTCTTACAGAAATAACAACCAATCCCGAGTTCAATTCTTTTCACATGTTATCAAAATATGTAAATGAAACATAAATTTTAATTGGTTTAAAATGTTAGAACTTATAATTTTAAGCAAGATTAATATATTTTTTAAATATAAAAATTATTATTTTAAATAAATCAAATTTTAGATATGTGTTTTGTATTGGAGTAATACTCCTCATAATTCATGTTTCAATATTTGTTCAGTTGTTACTTAAAAATTAGCATAAAAGTAATGAATTCTACTGTTCAAATGATAAAAATTTCGAGGCCACATGGATCATGCAAGTATTTTTATAAAAAAAATTTATCTTTACATTGTTCAATCTAATCATCATCAGACAATTAATTTTGTGGGTCTATATTTTAGAATAAGATGACCATATTTTTCATATGATTAATTTTATTGTTCACCTTTTTATATTTTTAATGTTTATGATAATGAAAGCATATCTATTCCACTAATTATTTAGTTGCATCTTTGTTGCTCTTGTAATCACTTGTCAACGAAAACTTTACCAACGATATTATTGTAGTCTGGTTTGGTAATGTCCATGAATTAATTTATTTGGTTACAATAAAAGGTTTATTAATGATATTTGATTGTAATTGTAAATTATAATTATTTATTTATTTTTTATTTTTTTACTTTTCAGTTTGTGACCCCCCCAAAAAAAAGTGAGATTTTTTATTTATTCATAATTAAATAAAGAATATTACTCACAAAAAGGCTGTTTATTATCTATTGTCACTTTTTAACATAAAAGAAAATCGTAAAAATGTATCTTAAAATAAATACCATTTTCTAATCATTTAAAAATCCAAGTTAATTATCACACTTTAGCAAAAGTTAAGAAAATTGTTCAGTGTGTTTGGTTTCAATTTTCTGAATTTAATTTTTAAAAAACTAAATTTTTTGTTTTTCGTATTTTTTTGTTTTTAGTGAATATTTTTTAAATTTTAAATAATTTTTTTTAGTTTTTTGGATGCACCTTACTTCAATGTATCTAAATAGTAAAATATTTGTGAAAAAAAATATTTTAAAAAATTAACAAATATACAAAAATACAAAAAATGTACTGAATTTTCATATTTTTTTGTATTTAGAGTTTTTTTTAAAGATTTTTTCACAAATATTATATTTTTTAAGTGTATTTATGTTAAGTATGTCTAACAATTAAAAAAATGCTTAAAATATTAAAAAAATTCATTGAAAACATTAAAATACAGAAAATAAAAAAGTAAAATTTTTTGAAAATTGTTTTCAGAAAATCAGAACCAAACAAAGTGGTTAATTCTCACTTCATTTATATACATTTAAAAATTAGTTTTTAATATGCAAAATTATAAGTAACATTATTTCAAATAAAAATCAAGAAAACAATGTTTAAAGTATATTTATAAAAATAAAATGAAATAAATTACATAAACAAACATGAAAAATGCTTAGGACTTTCTTTTTTTGGGAGACCCCCACAACTCCATTTGGATCTCAACCGTTAATGTATATGTGGGACCCACTTATGTATTTATGGGGCCTATATATACATCAAAGGGGGTTTTGGGAGTCTATAACAAAAAGGGTCTCAATCATTGTTGAACAAACATGAAGGGATTATCAGAAAAAAGATCTCCAAAATCTTCACAAGCTACTGCAGTTGTAGGCTTTGTGTAAAGTGTCACATTATATCTGTCATTAAGAAAACTATATTAAGGAGTTTTTATTTTTTTGAAGTGTCACATCATATTTACCATTGTCACATTTGAAAAAGTACACTAAAGAGGAATTTTTTTTTTTAGAGTAAAAGTTTTAGAGTGTCTGTAGAGGTCCCCAAACGTCCTGGGAGGAAATCTCGTTTTGTTCATTTGGGATTACTACAGTTCAGGACTCAATGTCATGGTCCTGTATCTAATCTCGCAGAGTGCAATGCAAGACTGATAAATCATCAAAGAGTCCAAATTCGCCAAATCGTTTTGAAAAACAAATTTTTAGAAAGAAGTGCCAAACATGGACTGCTTTACTAGATACAAAGTCGCCATCTAAATATTTTATTTTGGGAGAATTTAGGAAACCCTGACTCGTGCCTAAGGCCATGTGTCTGTCATCACCAAAGTTGCTTCGGCTCGAGAACTTGGGTACGATTGGGGAAGGTCACTTCGTGAGCACCCCCGCTCGCCCGATCAAAGATCGGCCTCTACTAACTATGATATCGAGTTTTGAAAACATATATGCTCTTATTTCGGTTATTAGCCTAGAATTACTATGTGATGCGCACAGCATATAAGTATAGACTGGGTCGCCTGAATTGGAACAAAACATCTCATGTTCGTTTTGAAAAACGGTTTGAAGATGCTACTCGCAAGTAGGCTAAGACGTGAATTTTGCCACCCTCGGGTTGGCTTAGAAAACATGATTTTGCCACTCTCAAGTGGGCTTAAAACTCTCAATTGGTGAATTGTTTCAATTCAAATAACCCAACCTTTACCCACAGGCATTCAGGCAGTTATATCACATAAGCAAATAGCCTCATGGTAAGCATGCTATCATGGCAGTCACTCACACGCATTCAAGGATGCTAAAGCATAAACACTCACCGAGTACTCCAAGCCAAAACAAAAACTAGTTAGTAATCAATGCATGATCCTAGTTCATGTTAAGATGGCTAATGCAACACATGCAAAATGCAACTAAGATAGGCTAGGCTATTTTAAACATGGCATATGAAATGCAACAGATAACATGTATTCAACTTGGAATCGAAATACAATGCAGTTAGTATGATGCGCCGAGCCCGGTGCATGCAATACAGATGAATGAATGCAAACATGCAAACATATAGATGCTAATTGAAACATGCCCTAAACTAACCATCATAAGTTGGTAAATAAAAAGGAGAAAGACGTAGGGTTGGAAGACATACATCACACACACGCACACTTATTACAATATTGCCCTCTCTCAGAGGGTCCAAATAAATAATACACAACCGAATGAATAACGAATTACAACTAATTATTACACAACCCTAATTAATTAACAAATTAACTAAAATACATAAGCTAGCATGCAAATTAAACAAAATGGACTGCCTCAGCTCTACCTTGGATGGCAATGAATGCATACATGCTTGAATCGCTTTGCCGGAAAATCCATCACGATGCCCCGATTTGCCTCTGTTTACAACTGGTCCCATAACACTATACAAAACTCCAGAAAGCTGCTAACCAGTTTTTGCCGCTGGTTTCCGGTTTGTTGCAACAGAGAGCGAGAAAGGGGCATGGCAAAGTATTTTCAACATATGTGTGCATGACCACTCTCCCCATCATTGCACAAGCTCGAGGGAGTGTAGTCCTCGATCCTCATGTCACCAATCACGCATCTCGAAGCATGATGGCCAAGGGGTCGAATTGCACAACTCGATGTGAAATGAATGCAAACATAAGCAAGTAAAGCCAACAACTCAATCATGGACAGTCAAGAGTGTCGACGACCGAGAATCGAGGCACGTTTCGTCACTTGGAGTACGAAACCTCACTCGTTTCCCGTGTTTGGACTAAACCCCACTCCAAACACAATGCAATACACACGGCATGCATGAATGCAACTCTAACATGCAACCTAAACATAATGCCACTAAATGATGCAAACATGCAAATAATGATATGCAAACATACTACTAGCATACACAATGCTATGAAATAATCAATGGCATACTCAATGCACATGAAAACTATATGGCATACGCAATGCACACATGGAGACTAACAATGAAATGATCATGGCATACGCCATGCAATGGTCAATCATGCAACAACATGGACTAAATGGCATATACAATGCAATATGGACTTAAACCAAGATAGGTGAGCCTCAGCCACACCCAAATCAGTGGCCAAACACAATGAAATTAGGCAACAAAACACATGCGAATATGCACAAATGCAAGGGACTGAACTTGAGGTACCAAATGCAACTCTATCAAAACATGGCAAGGGATGAAATATGGCATGCAAACACACATTTTCCAGCTCTGAAACATGATGCACAATGGTCCCAAATCATGTAAATATGTCACACAATGCATGCTAGATGGCTCGAATACCGAAATTAGTGAAGTGCGTTACATTAGAGGTACACAAAGCAATGCACAAATGGAAAAACCAGCCCGAAATAGATCCTAGGCAGGTCCAAGACAGTGGGAAACTGGCCTAAAAAGATGGCTCAACATGCATAGAAATGAAGCTCATGCAATGGTCCAAAAACGAGGCAAACTAGCACGACTCTCAAATGCATTTAAAGAGTGAAAAATATGGGAATAAGGCATGCATGTAAGCTCTGAAATATGATACAAAATGGTCCTAAAACATGGAAACACCTCAACATAAGCATGCAATAGGCCCCAAAACACAAAGCTAGGCAAGAGTATTGAACTACAACCATGCATAGCAAGCATCATTCGACCACGAGGCATAAAAAAAGAGCTAAGGCAGTCCAAAACATGCACAAAATCAGTTTAAGGCATGGCCAAAAGGTGCTAGATTCATAGACCAAAATAGCATGCAATACAAGCTAGTGAAGAGGGTTTATACTACAAGTATATGGAGTATTCAAGAGGTCACTAAACCAGCAAAATTTAGAGGTATGAAATGTCAAATGAACCCCAAAAACCCACTGAAATATGGTCTATGCATGCAAGAATGAGATGCTCCTTTGATAGGCCATGAAGAGGATTGTTCTACACATGCAAGATGGACACCTAACATGACAAAACCACCTCTGGAAAGAGGTTATGTAGGCCCTAAAACTCACTAAAAATGGCCTGAAACATGGCTAGGAAGCATGCAAGTATAGGCTCCTTTGATATGCTATGAAGAGGGTTATTCTACTCATATAAGGGGGACACCTAATATGGAAAAAATAGCTCTGGAAAGAGCTTATGCAGGTCCTAAAACTCACCAAAAATGGCCTGAAACATGGGTTGGAAGCATGCACACATGGGCTCCCTTGTTAGGTCGAATATGCTAGAAAACAAAACAAGGGGTGAGAGGGTCACCCCTCTCTGATTTTGGTGCTCAAAACAGCATAATAACCACTAAAAATCTGTTGGATTTCAGCGGTCAAAAGAGCCAACAAAGCTCAATACAAAGGCCCTAATGCATTGCTCAAAATAAAGGGAAATGAAGCATGCAAGGGAGTAGATGGCCCCCAACAGAAAAATGGTCTTAAACAAACATGTTAAGAAGCTCAAAATAAGACTTTTTCAGTTTATGACAAATCCCATATATGCTTGCAAACTAGGCTAAGAGATGAAGAAAAATAAAGACCAAAAGAGGGAAATAAGTGTTACCCTTGAAGCTCAGCAACTCCAGCAGCTTTGAGGCCAAAAACTCAGACCTTAGGACCTCTCAAGACCTTCCAAGAAGCTTAGGTTGATGTTGGAGGTGTTAGGCTAAGAGGTGTAGTGTGAATATGCAAGAACTATGGACTTTTGGACACAAGATAGAGAGATATAGAGGGAAGTGTATGCATAAGCCTCAAAACAATTTCTCAACCCTCTACAAGGAAGGCAAGGCCCTCCTTTATAGATCCAAGGGTCTAAAGCTTCTTCAAGAAGCTTCAAACCAAGGTTAAACATCATGGAGGATGCAATCTGTGTCTTCCGGCTGGAACAGCTGGCACCAACTCAGTGAGACAGAAAATGAGAAAGCTGGCCGACCAGTTCAGGTGGTCGGCCGACCACTCCCCCTGGTCGGCTGACTAGGGCCAAAAGGCTCAGGAGGTCGGTTGGCTCCTAAGGTGGTCTCCATACTCAAAGCAAGCAAGTGGTGTGGTGGAGACCAGTCAAAAGTGGCTCAAAAACCAAGGAAACCAGATTCCTGACAAGAAAACTAGCCGGCGGGAGAAAAGTTGGTCTCCCATCCTTGTACCACCTTCCAAACAATGAAAATATGGTCCATACCAAAAATGAACCAAGACGGATGCAAAACAAGGGCTCGGGGGGCCAAAACGCGCAGCCGGGTGCCTCAAAAACTAACTATTAAGCATCGAAAGTGGCGTGCGACCACAAAGGTGGTCTCTCGGGCCACAGTGTCCCTCCAGAGAGAGGAAACAAGGTGTGTGCCAAAAATCGGAGCAAACAGAGAAAGTTAAGTGGTCCCGAACCGAGGCGCACGACCGACGGTTCCGAAAATCGAAAACTGGTCTCCAAACGGGAACAGTGGTCAATAATCACGAAATGTAACCTACGGCCACTGAGAGATGGTCTACGAGACCTCTTCCTCCCTTCGGGAAGAGAAAACAGAACCTTGTTCGCAAACCGAGGTAAAGCACAAGAGAGTCCCGAAGTCCGGAGGCAAGGCTCTCAGCCGAGACTCCAAAACCTCAGAACGAGCACAACATGCACAATCACCGAGCGCTCAATCGATGATGTCTGAGTCTTAAGGTCGGTCAAAAATAGGGTGTCTACAGTGTCACATCATACCCATCACATTGTCACATTTAGAAAAATTACATTAAAGAGTTTTTAATTTTTTTAAAGTGTCACATTGCTGGAGTGTGATATTAATACTTGTCACATTGGAGTATTACATCATACCTATTACATTAATAAAATGGTATACATGTCTACCAAAACACTATCAAAATTAAAAATATGATTACATAAAAAGAAACTCTCTACTAACAGAACTTAACAGATCAATAAAAAAAAAATTAAAACTAATTAAAGTACTTATTTGTAAGATTAAACTTATTGATAAATAAGCTTATCGACAAATAGCCTGATTTTGTGCTTGGTCAAAAATGGAAAGACGATTGTGACATGACAACTTTACATATTTATCATATTAAAGTTGTGAGCTTTTAAATATTTATCTTCTTAAATATGTTCAAAAACGATTGACCCCCCAATCTAAAACAAAAAAACAAACAAACAATTGACCCCTTAAAAGATGAAATGAAACAAATTATTTTTAAAAATTATTCTAAAGTGCAATTAAACCTTAAAATTTATATGAACAATATTATATATTCATAAAGGTACATTTATGGATCATATTTATTCTGGTTATAGCTCATATCACATTAATTTTAAATTTATACTTGTTAGCCCCAAGGTTATTCAAATTTAAATTCTTATTGATTTTGAATATTGACAAATATTTTGAATTCATTTTGTTATTCAAAGTTTTCAAAATAATAGTATACAAATTGTACTTCAATGGTTCTAGAGGTTATATGATTCTGGAGTGATGTTTTTCAACGATTTTTGGCCTTTTAAAAACATGAGATTAGTACTTGGTTGCAAAACTCTATTCATACTTAAAAAGAGGTCGAAGGATGGACACCAAGATAGAGAGGGTTAACACCAGGTGAAAATCACAATACCTAAGTGTTCCAGCTGCAAGGGTCAACACTAAATTTCATAATGCAATCTAGCTGCAATGGTCGACATTAAATTTCAGTATGCAATCCAGCAGCAAGGGTCGACACTAAGAATGATAAGGGTCGACACCAGGAACACCTGAAACTCAACTCAGAGAAGAGAAGAGGGCAAAGGACACCCAATCTGTAGAAGTCGACACCCGTAAAATTTGGGTTTCAAAAATCCAGCTACCAAACTAAATCTGGACTGACAGAGCCCTTTTCTCAGCCACTTTTTCAAATTTATGTGCAGAATATGTCATATTTTCTGACCCCTGAGCAGATTTTTTTGGCACCATATCTTCTACCAAGAAGTTGACTTATGAGGTTGAGCATTAAATAAAAGCTTGTGCATTTAATGAACCTTCTTTTCCCAAAACCTACCTGCAGTCTGCATTCACCATACTTTCATCAAACACAGCTAGAAGATATCCTCCGTGATTTGTTCCAATGGCTAGATGATTCAAATCTCCTCTCTCCAACAGTTAGAAGCCATTAATGCTATAAAGATGAAGCACTTCTTGTTCGATCAATGCACTTCTTCAATACAAGAAACCTAGAGCATTCAAGAGCATTTTATATATTCTATTATACTTCCACTTTCATATTTGAGTAAGTCTTAAATTACCTGTGAGCTTACGCTTTCATATCCATCTTTTAAGAGAGAGAAATTTGTAAAAGATGACAATTGTACCTCTTACTCCTATTCTTATTTTCTGAATGAAACACTTGTAAAGTGAGGCATTTTGTTTGAGAGGTTCTCAATAGATTAAAGTAAGTCCTTTGTAACAATCCACAAGCTAGGTGAAGCTTGGTGGTGCATTGATTGATAGTGAAGAAATTCTCAAGAACGTACCTTGAGGAGTGGACGTAGACCGATGATAAATCTTTATGTTTGAGCTTTTCTTTCCCTCTCCTCTATTTTCTATATATTAAATACCTGGTGCATTTACCCACTTAGTTATTTAAAATTTACTTTATGTTCAACATTTTTAATTACCTAATTCATCCCCCTCTTGGGTTGCTTTCCTATGTAACAATTGGTATCAGAGCCTCATCTCTAGTATTATGACTTAATAGCCTTAGAGGCCCTGTTTGGTAGAGCTGTGGGAAAGTGCTTATAGCTTATGCCTAAACAGCTTATAACTTATAACTTTCAGCTTAAGCTGATTTTCAGCTTATTCTTAAAGCATCTCCTGCCCCACTCAAAGAATAAGCTAATTTTTGACTTCCAAAAAGCTATAAGCTAAACCAAACACATCAAGATAACTTAAATTAAGCTAAAAGCTGAAATAAGCTGTAATTAAGCTCTGCCAAACAGGCACAGAGTGATCTATAGCAACACCTAGCTCCTCTCTTCCTGAAAATCAAGCCTTAAACAAACCACCCTACTTCAATGGCACAATTTTCAACTATTGGGAAACTCGTATGATCATGCATATCCAATCTATCAATTATGAGGTTTGGAAAATCATCTGTGATGCCCAAAGTCTCCACCAAAACCATAGATGGTCTGTTAGTTCCCAAACTTGAGAGTGAATAGACTAATGCCGATTATAAAGATATTCAAGCCAATGTCAAAACTGTTAATATAACGATTCCGGTTTTAACTCGACCTTTTGTTATATTCTGGACTCAGGTTTCATGGTTTAATGTTGTTATTCATCTCTTTTTCCCCTTGTTGGCGCTTAGGTTTGTTTTTTGGGTTGTTGTGGTTGTGTTTGGAACAGGCTAATTGTTCGTTTTCCCAACTCTTGTTGCCCAGAATTTTGCCCTTCCGCTCGAGTGACACTTCTTGCGCTTGAGCGAGCTTTGCAAACTCTCACTACTTTTGCAGGTCTGTAGAAATACTGGGAGAGTGTATTCTACGCTCGAGCAAAGTTTCTTACACTCGAGTGGGTGTGCGATTGAGCGAGTATGCTTGCGCTCGAGCAATGTTCTTCTATCTGCAAAACTACTAAACATGTGTATTCCGTGCTCGAGCGGAGATTTCCTACGCTCGAGCGGAACAATTTATTGTGTCTGACGCTCAAGCGTCAACTCTTGCACTTGAGCGGACTCTGCGTATATTAGTTCGCAGCAGCCTCATTTTTGTTCACTTTTTTGTTTCTTTCTCTCTCAAAACCCTAGATCTACACACACTCTCTATCTCTAAAACTCACTATCTCTCTCTACTTTTAACCTAGATCTATTAGGTTTTCTACCCTAGTGTCTTTGAGAAAAAGTTAGAGCATCCCTACAACTTCGTTTTGATCTGATTGAAACTTGGTTTCGGCGTTGTTGAAGGGTCCACCTTGCTTTGTTCGTCTCCTAACTTTGAGGTAGGGATTTTCTACACTTTCGTATGACTTTTAACTTAGTTATGAGTTGTTGTGTATAAATGGTAGAATTTGGGTGTATTATGAACAAACCTAGGGCTTGGGTATTAAATCAAAAGAGGGGTTTCTAAGTGGATGAGTTATAAATGGTTATAGGATTGATTATGAGGTTATATTGTGACAAAATAATTGATTTTGGCATTTAGGTTGATATTTGGAAAAGAGAGAGTTTGCCCTAAAATGTGTCAAATATTTATTTGTATAAATAAATGGAATTGGGATTAAAGATGTGAAATTGAATGAATGTTGACATGAATGGTGGAAAAGAATATGTATTATCACTCATCTATGAAATTTTGAATAAATTATTTGTCTCGAGATTGAATATTTGTTTAGAAATATCTGTATTGGGCTATCGGTGGAAGATAGTTATGATTGTTGTAGAAATTGCATGAGGATTATATGAATTGAAACTAATCTCTTGTTGGTTATCATTGAATATGACTATGTTTTAAATACATTGTATATGTATGGTCCTTGGGAGGAGAAAGGGAATGTACTTTATATGTAGGAGAAGAAAAGGAATGGACTCCATTGAATTAAGTTAGTCGGTGTGTCTAGGGTAAAAGTTCCGAAACCGCACGTATACATGGGTGGCGATTCCCATGGATAAAATTTTCGTAAAATGGCATATTGAAATGTTTGTGTGATTAGTGTGTTGATTTCTCAGTTGGGTTGTTTGGAAAATAATGAAATTGGCTCATGAGTTGATATGCAGTGAATTAACGTAGATAAAATTGAGATAACAAGGATTGGAATATAAAATTTGGCATATTATGATTTTGTAAAACATGAATGATTTTACTACGAACATTGTATATGCACACTTTACTTATATCTTTGTTAAGACTCGTATATTGTGTTAGATTGTTTTTATTGGGCTTTGGCTCACCCTATTTGGGAAAAATCATTTTCAAGTGTTGGTGATATGCCTTTGCCAAGGCAGTAGCTTGGAGGGATTTGAAGCAAGAGCTTCTATTTTTGTTGTATCTATTTTGTATAGCCAAGGGCTTTAATTTGTGATTGAGCTAGGCTCATTTTTGTTGTGACCAAGCCGCAACTTGAAAAGATGTAAGCCACTGGGGCAAATGAATGTCCGTAAAACTTTCATTCCTTCTTGTATTTGTCTCTCATGTATATTAAACTCTAATGAATGAAAGCATATTGCTTCTATTATTCTTCCGCTTATGGATTCGGATTCATTGTATTTATTTGGGGCGTGACAGGTAATATGTTGTATTATGCACTTGATGCTACTGAGTTCAACAGAATATGCACTTGTACGACGACGAAAGAAATTTGAGATAAACTTATTATAACTCATGAGGGAACTACTCAAGTCAAAGAGTCAAGAGTTAGTTTACTTGTTCACACCTATGAGCTCTTCAAAATGAAACCTAATGAGAACATATCCCAAATGTTCACCCGCTTTACAAATATTATAAAGAGTCTTAAATCTCTTGGAAAGACTTATACTAATGCAGAAATTATCAGAAAATTCTTTAGATCATTACCAAAAAGCTAAAAGTCATCGCAGTGATAGAAGCAAGGGACTAATCGACATTAAGCCTTGACGAGTTAGTGGGATCTCTCCTAACTCATGAGCTCATTATGCAAGAAGGAAAAGAAGAAGAAGACAAGAACAAGAAGAAAGGGATGGCCTTCAAGTCTACATCGAAAGTTCAAGCGGAAGAAGAAGATGCTTCAAAGGAAGATGAAAAAATGGCATTAATCACAAAGAGGTTCAAAAGGTTTGTGAAGAAGAAACAAGGTGTAAATAAGTTCTTCAGAAAAGACTTCAACAAAGATTTTCAAAAAGGTGAAAATCATAAAAAAATCTGAAGTTACTTGCTATGAGTGTAACAAATCGGGACACTACAAATCGGAATGTCCGTAGCTCAAGAAACAATTTAAGAAGGACAAGAAGAAAGCCATGATCGGAGCATGGAGAGAAGACAGTGATAATAATGACTCAAAGGCTGATACTGGCAAAAATGAAGTTGCAAATCTATGCTTGATGACACTTGAAGATGAAAATGAGATAAATGATGACTCCTTTACCTTTGATGAATTACAAACTGCATTTGATGAATTACACGCTGAATTTAAAAAATTAAGTATGAAAAGTAGTTGCAAAAAAAAAAAAAAAAAAAAAAAATGATCTCAAGTTTATCTCAAGAAAAGGAATCATTGACTTCTAAAATCGATACTTTAGAAATAAAGTCTTGAACATGGAAAAGGAAAAGAATTTTCACCTGAAAAGGATTCTTCCATTTTTGAAAAGAAAGTAGATGATTTGGAAAAAGAAAATGAAATTTTGAAAAATGAAAAAATTATCTTAAATAATAACATAGAAGATTCAAAAAATGTTCTCTCGAAATTTACTCAAGGTAGAGATACCTTAGATAAAATTCTCAAAAGTCAAATTCAAACCTATAGAAAAATGGGAATTCGATATAAACCTTTTTCAAAAGTAAAAAATTTCAAAAAGATCTTTGTTCATGCATCATCTAATTATTCTCATCTCACATGTCATTATTCTAGTAAAAAATGTCACATCTCTCCTTCATGTCATGCTAAGAGAAACTTATTTGTTAGAATGAAAAAAGAGTAGGTTCCCAAAAACACTCCAAATCCTAACTCTCATGGAAGAAAGAATGGGTACCAAAAGGCCAACAAAAATCTGATTTTTGCAAGTGTGTTTTAGGTCAAAATCTAGCAACAACCGATAATACCTCGACAGTGCATACTCAAGGCACATGACTGTCAGCAGAGTAATGTTCTCAACCCTTAAATCCAAAGAAGGAGGTCACGTAACCTTTGGAGACAATAGTAAGGGAAAGATCATCAACGAAGGTAGTATTGGTAAAACTTCTTCACCCATTATCGAAAACATGTTGCTTGTTGAAGGATTGAAACATAACTAGCTTAGTATTAGTCAAATGTGTGATAAATGCAATCATGTCACTTTTGAAAAATCCGACTGCACCATTAAAAATTCTGTTGATAACAAAATGCTTTTTGTTGGTCATAGGCATGAAAATGTGTATGTATTTTATTTGTATAGTTTATCTCCTAATCATGATGTTAAGTGCTTATCTACTATAAATGAATCTAGCTGACTATGGCATGGAAGGCTAGGACATACACATATAGACTTGCTTTTAAAACTTTCAAAATTTGATATGGTTGTTGGTTTACCAAAAATTGATTTTGAAAAAGATAGACTTTGTGATGCTTGTCAACAAGGAAAACAAACAAGAGTTTCTTTCAAATCCAAAAATATTATTTCCACTTCTAGGCCTCTTCAATTGTTGCATATTGACTTGTTTGGACCTTCTAGAACTTTAAGTCTTGGTGGTAAATCTTATTATTTTGTTTGTGTGGATGACTATACTAAATTTACTAGGGTGATTTTCTTGACACACAACAGTGATACTTTCTTTACATTTTCAGCCCTTTGTAAACGTATTCAAAATGTGATTAGTCTTGCTATTTGTAGTATTAAAAGTTATTATGGTAGAGAATTTGACAATGATGAGTTTATTTTATTTTGTAATGAGCATGGTATTGATCATAATTTTTATGTTCCTCGAACTCCTCAACAAAATGGTGTGGTAGAAAGGAAAATTAAAATTCTTGAGGAAATGGCTCATACAATGCTTTGTGAAAATGATTTGTCTAGATATTTTTGGGCAGAAGCTGTCAATATAGCTTGTTATGTTATTAATCGTGCCGCGATTAGACCCATACTTAAGAAAACACCATATGAATTGTGGAAAGGAAAAAAACCCAACATTGGTCATTTGCGTGTATTCGGTTGTAAATGTTTTGTACTAAATAACAATAAAGAAAATCTTGAGAAGTTTGATGCAAAATCTGATAAAGCCTTGTTTTTAGGCTATGCAAACTCGAGTAAAGCTTATCGTGTCTATAATAAGAGAACTTTACTCGTTGAAGAATCTATACAAGTTGCTTTTGATGAATCTAACTCATTTACTTCCAAGAATATTGTTAGTGATGATGTTGTAGATTCTAATCCAAGAATTGAAGGCATTTACTTATCGGAAAATAATGAACTTCACTCTTCGGAACCCAATGTTGAATTCTCTATGGAAGATCTTCAAAAAGAGTATACCTATCCAGTGAAGGAAAACAATCTACCAAAAGAATAGAAGTATGCTCATGGACATCACAAAGATCTCATTATAGGAGTTGCCACACAAGGTGTAAGAACTCGTTCTTCTATTCATAATGTTTGTGGCAATTTAGCTTTTGTTTCCCAAATTGAGCCAAAAACTTTTTCTGAGGTTGAACACGATGAAAACTGGATTTTTGTTATGCAAGAAGAGTTAAATCAGTTTCAAAGAAATGAAATTTGGTTTTTGACTCCTCGTCCTGAGGATTATTCCGTTATTGGAACAAAATGGATTTCTCGAAACAAAACGGATGAATCCTGTGTTGTTATTCGGAACAAACCTAGACTTGTAGCCCAAGTTTATAACCAGGAAGAGAGCATTGATTTTGGTGAAACTTTTGCACTTGTTGCACGTCTTGAAGCCATTCACATATTGCTTGCATTTGCTTGTTTTAGAGATTTTAAGCTTTACTAAATGGACATGAAAAGTGTTTTTCTAAATGGGTACATTTCGGAGGAAATTTATGTTGAACAACCTCTCAGTTTTGAAAATCACAAACACCCAGACCACATCTATAAACTTTCAAAAGTTTTGTATGATTTGAAACAAGCTTCTAGAGCTTAGTATGAACGCTTAAGTAGTTTTCTTATTGAAAAGGTTTTTCTTGCGATAAAATTGATACCACTCTTTTTATAAAAACCAAAAATGATGATATGCTTATTGTTCAAATTTACATAGATAATATCATATTTGGTGCTACTAATAAATCTTTGTGCGAGGAATTTGCTAAGGATATGCAAGGCAAATTTGAAATGAGTATGATGGGAGAATTGACATTGTAACAACCCCGACCCATAATTAACGTATAATCAACAATTAAGAATAATTAAACTGAATTTTTGCATGAATTGCCTGTGGATTGCATTATTTGTATTCATATCTATTTATCGTAGAAAGATCTGTTCATGTTTATGTTTTGTTCTACGAATTAAAGGCCTTATCGGCATTCAATTACAAAATTGACTTCAATTATGTGTTAGTTGGAATTTTTAGAATTTTATAGTAGGTCCAACTAAAATTCGATTTGGAGCGATTAAATTCGACTAATTTGACGCCCATTTGATTAGCTTTAATTAACTACCGCTATGAAGGCCTATATAAGGCCAATACACCTCTTACACTTCTTCATCAATCAATTTGCACTCTTGAGACCAAAACGTGAGAGAGAGTGGGAGACTAAGGAACTTGGGACCAAACTTAAGGTAGAGGAGGACATTGCTAGGTGACTTAGAGAATTACTCAAGATTTTAACTAAGTGAAGCTGAATTGGGTAGCCTAGGTAAGAGTTTAACCTTGTAACTTTGGAATTGAGTCATTTAGCACATGAATACAAGAGAATTAAGGTGAATCATTCATGAATTGAGCTCTAGAGTGTAGAAAAGAAGAGTAAACATGCATGCATTTTTATGACATTGTGAGTTTCAATTTCAAACAAATCTCACTTGCATGTGTTCATACTACTCTTGTTTTGAGAATTCACCAAGTTTCATACCATTACGCCTTAGTTGATCAAGTTTTAAAAAGTTTTGAAGCTAAGAAATACTTGCATGTTATGTTTTCAAAGACTTGAGTGTTGATTTGCACAATTGGCAAGCTTCTAGGCTTTGATTTTGCGAAACGATTTTGAATTCCCAATGTTTCCCAAGTTTATACATGTATCTTAAAGTTTTTTGCCCAAAAAGATGAGTTTTAATGCATTGAATTCAAGTTTTGCAGCTTGGAGGCGACAGAACCTGTGCTCGAGCGACCACTCTATAATCTTGCACTTCCGCTCGAGTGACCAAAAGTCCGCTCGAGCATCAATGCATGCTCCCAGAAGTTTACATGTTTTGCCGACTACTTGAGCGACACGAGTTGCGCTTAAGCGAGGACCTGAATCTCATGCTCGAGCGGCCATCGAGGATCTGTCGAGCATAAAAATCACACAACCAGTACTTTTATAGACCGCTTGAGCAAAGGAAGGTGCACTCGAGTGACCACTCACATTTTGCATGTCCACTCAAGCAGAAGAAGTTACACTCAAGCGAAACCCCTGTTTTTAGCAAGTTTTTTTAAACATGTTCCATTGCATTTTAGCATCCTTATTGCATTTTAAGCATTCTTAGGCCAAGATTAAGACAAAATAATGAGGACAAAATTTAGAAACACACCAAGATAAGAAAGAACTAAGTTAATCCGAGTGTGTAATTCAATACATATCTGTTCTATGATTGTGTAGGTCACGCACCATAAATGGTCTGGTTTATCTGCTTAATCTGTTCTGCAAGTGGAGCCATATGTGAGTAATAACTCTGCAAAGTTATGTTTAACTTTAATTATTTTCTGATGCTATGAAATGATCAGTTTTCTGAAATGCAATGTTTTGTATGAATGAATGATTGTCCAAATTTCTGAAATGTATTCGTGGCATCCTTAGCACAAGGTCCTTGTCTAGGGGTAATAATACCATGGTCTACAAGTACAAGGCCCTTGCCCGAGGGTAACAATACCGTGGTCTCAAGGCCTTTTCCTGAGGGTAATAATATTGTGGCTCAAGTATGATACAAGTTTCCTGGTACTAGAGGTTCCTTAATGGAACTGACAAACATAATAACGCTAATGGATGTACCATGTATGATTAAGCATGAACTCTGATTTTTGTATATGATTTGAATAAGAATATGAATATGAAACTATTTCTGATTAAAATCTAAATATACATAAGACTCTGTTTTCTGATAAGAATTTGTTTTTGATATAAACTCTAATTTCTAACTTTGTGATGAACATCATTCATTAAAACCCTTTATTCTGTTATTATTCATTAGGCTCCAGCTCACTGTAATTATTTATGTATGTAGGTGACCAGGTGCGTGATCAGACCCAGAATTAAAGGCCTAAGTTCTGTTTTGTCAAGCCATCCATCGTGCCTCCCGGGGAGGTTCCCGTGTATAGAAGTCAAGTTTTGTGGACTATGTCAAGGGTTATTTTGTGTATCATGTTAAGAACATTTATATTTTGTCTTGTTGTTTATCTGTATGCTGGGGCTAAGCCCCTTTTGATGATGTTGAATGGTGTGGCAAGACTTATGTGGACATGACATCTTATGTATATATATATTATAAGGTTTCAAATTTCTATCCCATGTATGTCTGCACAGCTCTATGGACTATGTTATTTTGTATATTTGCTTCCACAGCCCCTAATTATATGTCATTCTGTTAAGTGACCTTTGGTAATCCAAGGATTACTAGCCAGTTACGACGCTAACCTATAGGGGCGGGTTTAGGTCGTGGCAGACATACTTTCTCAGATTACAAATTAAAAAAAAAAAAAAAACCCAAGATGGAATTCATATATTTCAAGTCAAATACATCAAAGACCTCCTTAAAAAGTTTGAAATGGACTTATCCAAACCTGCAGCAACTCCCATGAGCACATCGATTAAAATCGACAAAGATGAGCAAGGTCAACCGGTAAATGAAAAGAAATATCAAGATATGATTGGTTCCTTACTCTATCTAACTGTTAGTAGACCCAATATCATGTTTAGTGTGTGTATGTGTACACGTTTTCAATCAGCTCCAAAAGAATCACACGTCACTGCAATAAAACGCATTTTTAGATATCTGGTTAGTACTCCACTTTTGGGTCTTTAGTACCCTAAAACAAATGTTTTTCACCTTTATGGTTACTCAGATGCCAACTTTGTGGGATGTGGAATTGGCCGAAAAAGCAGTAGTGGGACTTGTCATTTTCTTGGAAATCCACTCACTTCATGGTTTTGCAAAAAATAAAATTCAACTGCTTTATCAACCGCTGAAGCGAAATATATTACTGCCGCTAGTTGTTGTGCTCAAATGCTTTGGATAAAACAAGTGCCATTAAATGCGACAACACTAGTGCCATTAATCTTTCAAAAAATCATATACAACACTCACACACTAAACACATTGAAATATGACATCACTTTTTACGAGAGCATGTACTTAAAAGTGACATTGAACTCGAATTTGTGCCTACAAGCCAACAATAGGCTGATATTTTTACCAAGCCTCCCAATGAGGAACAATTCTACTTTATTAGAACTAAGCTTGGCATGTTAAATATTCCTATGTGACGTTAAACTATGTGTTATAATGCTTCATTGTGAAATTTGCTGAGAAAAACACTAGTTTTTGCCTTCCAGGACCCTTAAGGGTCGACCCCCAGCTCTATAGGGTTGATACCTTGTGAACCAGCCTTATGCTTTTTGTTGTTAAGGGTCTACACCCTTCTTCGTTGGTGTCGACACTAGTTAGTTTTTGGTTCATTGCTTTTTAGGGTCGACACCTCTCTTCGAGGGTGTCGACACTTGATGTGTCTGAGGACAACATTTTTTAGTGTCAAACCCCCTTCATCTAAGGGTCTACACCTATCTTTGGCTAAATTTTTTTTTTTCATGCGGTCTTTTTAACTTCGAAGGGTCAACCCCTCTCTTCCCAAGGGTCGACACCTCCTCAAGGGTATTTGTATACCCTGCGACCCTTCCATTTCTTGTGACACCAAACAAATTCCTAGCCCTAGCCCTAGCCCCTTTTTTTTTATTCCAGTGACCCTCACCGTTGATCCACATTCTGATCTTCATCCATCTCTCTCACAACCTCTCTTCATTCTCTCCATGGATTGTCAAGCCCCTCCTCTTGTTCCAACAAGGAAGCAACCATGCACCTCATCCTCTTCCATTGTCGTTGCTGCGTCTCCTCTTATGCAATGTTTCAAGAACAACAACTTCAGATCTGCTTTCAACAAGGATTTCAACATAAGAAAAGTACTCTCTGGTAGAACCATTGATATTGCCTTCTTTAAAAAACACTCCATTCCTGTAAAAGCTTGGTTTGATAACCAAAAACGGTCCTCTCTTTTGAAACTTGATTATGACATCTATCTTACTCTCATTAAAGAGTTTTTTGCAGATCTCTCATATGATGAAGAATCTTCTCCTTATACCCTAGACTGCTTTGTTAACGGTGTTTCTTTCACTTTAAATCCCACTGTCATCAACTTCATTCTGAAAACCACTAATGATGGACACAGGGTCACTCCATCGGTTGCTCTTAAACCACCCTAATACTCTCATCTTATTGGTCTCAGATTCCTCACAAATAACCCCGACTTAACTCATCATATCACTGTCTCTGGAAAGGACATTTCCCTTGAAATGAGACTGTTACATCACATCATCACACACAACATTATTTCTCGCTCTGGCCGCTTTGATGCCATCGCTTATGGTCACACTTATCTCATCAGGGCCCTATCCACCGATTTTCTCACTGATTTCGATTTTTTGGTAGTTCACTGTATCATCAATGCTCATAAACAAAATAATCAAACCCTTCCCTATGGAATGATTTTCACAAATATTTTCAAGCATTTCAAAATTAATCTTAAGAGGAAAGAAAAAGTCCCTAGAAACCTTTTTTCTTATGGGTCTGAAACACTGAAAAATGTGGGGTATTCTCTGATCAACAGCGTCTAGACTAAGACGAAGAAAATTGGTTCTTCCCCTAGCTCTTCCCTTTCTAGTCCTTCCACCCTTCATTTCTCTATCCCTGGTCTTTCTACTCCACCACATCCTTCTAACCTCTCTTCTTGCTCTCACAAAATCGACCATCTTGACTTCATGGTTCAGGGTCCCTTGTTGGATAGGATTTCTTCAATCAATTTGTGGCTTAACAATCTAAACCTCAATTCCCAATCCATCCCTGCGTCTGACATTCCCTCATCCTCCCACTTTGCACCTATGTCCTCCTCCCCTACCCTTGAAGAAAAGTTGGATCAGTTGGCCTTTATGGTCCAATAGCTCCTCTCTTAGCAGGTAGACATGTAACACGATATTGATCGCATGAAGCTTCAGCAAGCCCAAGTTATTGAAGCTACTAAAGTCAGTGTGGAAAGCATCGTAATTGCGGCCTATGGCATCAAGGACTCAAATGAAGAATTCCGCCAAATTTTCCAACAATGATGTGATGATGATCTAGGGGAACAAATTCGAAAATTCATGTCGTGGTTCACGCAAGGCTGGCGAGAAGCTGCCCCTCACTAGCCACGCACTCCTCCACCTCTTCGCTTGAATCTACCTCTCTTTTTTATAATGACAAAGAGGGAGAAGTTTGAAGATCTAATTATGGATAATTGTTTGTATTTTGAATAGATGATAGATATCTAGATTATAAGGGATGATAGATATCTAGATTATAGCTTTCTAGATATATCTTTTATTTTGCACAATTAGTTTGACTCAAAAGGATAGAAGAATAGATATATACGCATGCTTTGGTAAAAACACTTTTTGATTCCACCAGTTGGGAAAAGTTGGGAAATTGATGGTTTTGGAAACATAGATACATTGTGCTAATCTCTTTAATGGTATGAAACATGCTGTTATTTAAGTGTTAATTACGTTGGTTATGAATCCTTATGATTTGCTGTGAATGTATTTTTTTATATATACACATGCACTTGGAGCATTATGAAATTTGTTTTAAAGAGCTTGTGATTTCATTCAATGAAACTGAAATGAAGAAATTAACTTTACTAATGAATGGTTCAGTGCATATTTGACAGGGGAAGCTTACTCTATCGTTATATCTATACATACATATTTCTCATTATATTTTGAGTTATCTTTGTTATGGCCTCAAAGCCCTTTTAATAGGGGAAGTTTTCGATCTCATTTTTCAAAACCTTTATTTACAAAACTTCTTGAAAAACACTTCTTAATGTCTTCACTTTGAAACTCGTTCTTTGAAAACTTTTAATATATTTTTCATCATCAAAAAGAGGGAGACTGTTAGCCCCAAGGTTATTCAAATTTAAATTCTTATTGATTTTGATTATTGACAAATATTTTGAAATTCATTTTGTTATTCAAAATTTTCAAAATAATAGTATACAAATTGTGTTTCAATGGTTCTAGAAGTTATATGATTCAAGAGTGTTGTTTTTCAATGACTTTTGGCCCCTCAAAAATATGAGATTAGCACTTGGTTGCAAAACTCTATCCATGCTTAAAACAAGTCCAAGGATCGACACCAAGATAGCAAGGGTCGACACCAGAATGAAGATTACAATGCCTAAGTGTAATAGCTGCAAGGGTCGACACCAAGATAGTAAGAGTCGACACTAAAATTCAAAATGTAATCTTGCTGCAATGGTCGACACCAAGATAGCAAGAGTCGACACTAAATTTCAGTATGCAATCCAGCAGCAAGGGTTGACACCAAGAATGATAAGAGTCAACACCAAGAACACCTGGAACTCAACTCAAAGAAGAAAAGAGAATAAAGAGTCGACACCTATTCTACAAGGGTCGACACCTATAAAATTTGGGTTTCAAAAATCCAACTACCAAATCAAATCTGGACTAACAAAGTCCTTTTCTCAGCTACTTTTTCATATTTATGTGCATAATATGTCATCTTTTCTGACCCATGAGCAGATCTTCTAGCACCTGTAGACACCCCATTTTTGACCGTCCTCAAGACTCGGACGTCACCGTTTGAACACTCGGTGATTACCCATGTTTGTGTTCGTTTGGAGTTCCCGGAGTTCTCGGCTGTGCGAGCCTTGCCTCAGGGCCTCCGAACTCGACCGTTTGTGTTTGGTTTTGCACCAGACACTTGTGTTTTGCCTTGGAGGGGCAGGAAATGCTTTTTGAGGCATCCCCACACACCACCGGCTGTGGCTAGAGGCCACCGGCTGGCCAGAGTTGCCACCGGCACTTTATTGTGCCGACCGGCACTTTTTTGTGCCGACCAGCACTAAGTTTTGTCAAATGACACTTTTTGCCGGCCGGACACTGTGCAGTTGCTTTATGAGATATTTTCATACAGCTGTATGGTTTGGTTTCCCCTCCATACACGTGTATGGAGGGATGAGCTTGCTTGGTGACTAAGCTTGTAAGCTTTTTGCCTATAAGAGAAGGACTTCTTCTCTTGGCTCAAGGGTTACAAAAAAGTTGGAGAGATTCTAGACATTGTTTAGACAGACCAAGTTCTGGTTTTAGGGTTAGAGTACATATACCCTCTATATCTATCCTTCTCTTGTAAGACTAGGTGTTTTGTGCCTTACTATTGCACATAAACACCTAGTGTTTCACCTTCTCCTTGTAACTGAGGTTCTAGGAGCTGTTTTTTTAAGTTCTTGACTGATTTGGAACTCAAGGGACCAAGCACAACAACCTTTGTGAAGAGGATCATCAAGGGTAAGAAACTAACTTTATTTACCCCATTTTTGCATTCCATTTTTGTCTACTTTTAAACAGTTTTTGTGCTTAGTCTATAACACATAAAAGTTCTATTTTTAGGCCCTCTCTATTGTTCATTAAGAGTGTTTTGTGGTTTGAGCAAGTTTGACCACTCTTAGACCTTGAAAAGGCACTTTTTTGTGCTATTTTGTGAGAGATCCGAGATTTTGGTGATAGGATCTCTTCACCACTGAAATCTTGAGGGATTTCAGTGGTGAAGAGCATGCCTTGAAGTCTCAAAAAGGGGAGGGCCACCCCCTCTCCTTGATGTCCTTGAAAAGGGCATGTTTTGGTCTCTTAAGTGAGCCCATGCTTGAGTGTGTGTTGAGCATGTTTGGCTTGTTTTCCATGCTTATATTACCATGATATAACATGTTTTCAAGTTGGTTTTGGTCTCCTATGCATGCTTAGTATAGTTGCCTTGTAATGCATCTTATTGCCTTAACATGTCTAGGAAGTGTGTCCCTATTTCTAGCATGTTTTAGACTTGAGTTTGTGAAGCTTGTATGCTTATTTTGCCATGGTTTAGCTCTGTCCATGGTCGTTTGAGTCAATCTTGACTTGCTTTGTATAGCCCCTTTGTATTGTAGCTTGTATGCTTCAAGTAGGTGCATGTGTAGGATGCATGGCCTCCATGTTTTCAATGGTTTAGAACCACTTCATATGCTATTTCAGTCCCTTAGAAGTGCTTGTGTGTTTACATTGCATGCTTCTTTGTGACTTCTTAAGCTTGCGTCGCATGCTCCATGTTTAGGCCTTATCGCACGCCTTTGAATTTAAGCTTCTTAGATGCCATCAAAGTGGTCCTTTGGACCTATTTTGACATGCTAAAAAAATCTGTTTTGGGTCGATCAATGCATGCCATAATTGCTTTGTCTTGGTTTGGTTCAAACCTCCATTGACTAGCCTTAAGCCTAGGCCATTTGCATGCTTTGCTTGGCATGTTTCATTGCATGATTTGGCATTATGTTCAACTTGAATTTCAGAGCTTTAAGTGCATACTAGTTGCCCATGTTTGGCCTCTTCAAGTGTGCATGAGAGTTGCTTTTGTATGCCTAAGTCTTGAGCCTTAACACTTGCATGTGTGTGTGTGCATTTGGTCTCATTTTCTAGGCACTTTGGCCACTGATTTTAGGCCCATTTTGAGTTGCCTAATTCACGTATAAGTCCATCCCTCTTGTGGTTTGCATGCTTGCATTATATGCTTGTTCGTATGCTTGCATAGACACATGACATTGTACATCTTGCATGCCTAGATGACATGCTTAGGTTTGCACCACATTGACATGCATGCCAAGCCTCTTGAAGTGAGTTTGATAGAGGTTTGGCACTCTTTTGTGCCTATGTGTTTTGCATGCATTTGAAAGTGAAGTTGCACTCTTGGTTCTTAGGGCCATCATGCATGGAAATGCGCGATTGGTGGTCCGGGAATCGAGGCACATGCCCCCTTGAGTCAATGACATGATAGGAAATGTGTTTGGTGCATAAATAGCTTGGATTGTATTGCCATGCTTGTTGTTGTCCTCTGCTGCTGTGGTCTGCAGGTTCTGCAGGAATTTTGTGCCGACCGGCACTGTTTAGTGCCGACCGGCAGCCAATTGGCAGCCGATAGCTTCATTTAGTGCCGGTGGCCATATCTTTTAGCCGGTGGTTCTCTGCCCCAGCCGGTGGTACTCCCCAATGCCCTGAGAGGCACTCCTGGGATTTTGGCAATTTTCTGAGAAGGATAGCAGGGAAAACAGAGGCACACTTGCATGACAGTGCGATTCCAAGCGAGTCCCGGGCACGCGCATGCATCGGACCCTCATCCCAAGGCCATTTATTGCTTAATTAGATTAATTAATTTATTTAATTAATTTAGTTAATTTGTAATATTTAATTAGCTTGTGTAGTTAATTAGTTATTCGTTGGACTGTATTATTCTTTTGGTCCCTCCGAGCGAGGGCAAAAATGTAATAAGTGTGCGTGAGTGGGTGTATGTCTTCCAACCCCCATTTCTTTCTAACCCTTTTATTTACCCGCTTTCGATGGTAGATTAGGGCATGTCTATTTTAGCATACCTTATGCAATGCATGTGTGCATTCATGCATTTGTTTACGTGCACCGGGCTCGGTATATCATACAAACTGCATCGTACTTCCAATTCCAAATTGAATATGTGATAGTTGTTACATTTCACGTGCCATGATTAGGGTCAGCCGAGCCTACTCTAGATTGCATCCTTGCCTGTGCTGCATTAGCCACTCTAACATGAACTAGGTCATGCATGTTTGCTAACTAGTTTCTTGTTTTGGCACGGAGTACGATGTAAGTATTTTACGCTTTAGCATACCACATGCGTGTGAATGTTGTCATGACAGTATGCTTACCATGCGGCTAAGTGCTTATGTGAGATAAACTGTTTGAATGCCTGTGGGTGGAGGTTGGATTGCTTGAGTCGGAATAGCTCGTTGAAATCCGTATTTTAGCCTACTTGCGAGTAGCAATTTCAAACTGTTTTCAAAACGAACGGATATGCAATGTTTATTTCCAAATTAGGCAATCTAGTCTATACTTGTTTGCTGTGCGCACAACATAGTAATTCTAGGCTAATAACCGGAATAAGAACGCATAAAGTTTTCAAAATTGGATATCACGGTTAGTAGAGGCCGGTCTTCGGACCGGGCGAAAGGGGGTGCTCATAGCTGACCTTCCCCGATCGTACCCAAGCTCCCGAGCCAAGACCACTTTGGTGATGACGGACATGTGGCCTTCGGCACCGAGTCAGGGTTTCCTAAATTTCCCATTTTAAAATATTTAGGTGGCGACTCTGTAATCTGGCAAAGCAGTCCATGTTTGGCACTACTTTTCAAAAATCTGTATTCTCAAAACGATTTGCCGGATTTGGACTCTTTGGTTCAGATTTAGAACCGACACAAAGGGAGTCCGAACTGTAGCCGAGGTCCCTCGCGGACGTGCTACAGCACCATATCTTCTACCAAGAAGTTGACTTATGAGGTTGAGCATCAAATAAAAGCTTGTGCATTTAATCAACCTTCTCTTCCCAAGACTTGCTTACAGTCTGCATTCACCATACTTTGATCAAACACAACTAGAAGATATCTTCCATGATTTGCTCCAACGACTAGAAGATTCAAATATCCTCTCTCCAACAGCTAGAAGCCATTAATGCTATACAGATGAAGTTATCCTTGTTCGATCAATACACTTCTTCAATACAAGAAACTCAGAACATTCAAGAGCATTTAATATAATCCATTATACTTCCACTTTCAAATCTGAGTGAGTCTTTCATATTCATCTTTTGAGAGAGAAAATTTTGTAAAAGAGGACAGTTGTACCTCTTACTTTTATTCTTATTTTCTGAGTGAAACACTTGTAAAGTGAGTCATTTTGGTTGAGAGGTTCTCAATAGATTGAAGTAAGCCCTTTGTAAAAAAACCGCAAGCTAGGTGAAGCTTGGTGGTGCATTGATTCATAGTGAAGAAATTCTTGATGAGGTACCTTGAGGAGTAGATGTAGGCCGATGAGCTAAGCCACTATAAATCTTTGTGTTTAAGCTCTTCTTTCCCTCTCCTCTATTTTCTATATATTAAATACCTACTGCATTTACACACTTAGTTATTTAAAATTTACTTTATGTTCAAAATTTTTAATTACGCAATTCACCCCCCCTCTTGGGTTGCTTTCCTATGTAATATATCTCACTTTTAGAATAACTTTATGAATAAAAATTATGGTTACATCAATTTTTCCAAATTGCATTCAAGTGGCCAATTGCACATTTAAACATTTTTCCCAAATAAAAATAAAAAAATTAGGGCCTACTGTACTTTTAAACATCTTTATGGGGCAATTGGGAACATATGTGTACTTTGCAATTTTGTTTGTTAAAAATATTCCAAATATACTTTTTAGATTAAACTTCATAATGAAATGAAATACATATTGCAATTGAAGTGCATCGTGATATAGTAATAATGTTCCACCCTCTACAAATTGGATGTGTTTTCCAATTCAAAACCTCACACAAAGATACATTAATTATAGACGGTTTAACTTAAAAGCAAAAAATTTTACATTTGTCTATAAAAGGAGAATGGGTTCAACAAGTAGCAAAGATGTGCGCTCTTTGTTCTTGCCTCTCACATCATAGCCATAGCTGTCTCCATATAGATACATGAACTTCGCAACCCTAGCAAGGTTAGTCCCGATCTCCACAAAATTTGGGTTGAAAGGAGAACTCACATGTGTATGTTTAGAAGAAAAAAAAATTCAGATTAATGGTAGATTTTACAATTTTTAATTATTAAGGGTATAAATATTTCTATGGGTATGCAACTATTTCAAAAAGGTACAATTTATTTCTAATTTTCTCTATTTATTTTGAGAACGGTTCACTGACTTTTGGGGTAATTTAAAAAAAAAAAAAATTACAACTGAAATTGGAAAGAGAAAATTAATGAAAATTAATGAAAATCACTTATTCAATTTTCAAAAATGTTGTCATCATCTTCTTCTTCTTCTTTATTTGTTATTTTCTCATTTTTTTTTTAAACTACAGACACCTATTTAGGCTGTCAACGATCACTCCCAACCTTTCTTCTACTACTCAAAACCCCTCCCCTTCAAATCAATTACAACTATTTCTATTTCAATAATTGTTCACATTCAATTTTCTTTTTAACTTGACACTCATTATATTTATTGAGGCAAAAGAATAATAGATACATTTTTCTGATTAATTTGATTTATTTTAATCTTTACTATCACGGTCAAAATCCCTTTTTTATGATTCAAAAGAAGAAATAAACTAGCTTATTGTTTGGCATGTCCAATGGAACCACATATGAGTGTCAAATATGGTGAGAATGAAAAAAAATTTATAACATGATTTAGACCAAAAAAGAGAGGTTATGGCTTTTAAATAGGCCCAAAACCAAGAAATCCAAAGTGTGAATGACCAAGATCCAAGACTTAACCAGAATAATAAGGACTGAAATAATTGTTGGTTTCTAATTTAAATTGGAGCATTTATTAATAAATCATATTTTCACAATTTATGGACATTAAAATATTTTAAATGAAGCATTCTTATATTTAGAAACGTAATAAAATAATAGTACACACATTAGAAAGATGTCTCATTGTCATATTTTAATAATAACACATTTAACAAATTTTTAATAGGACAATAGTACACAAATACCCCACTATCACATTTTAAGAATAATGACATATTTGGCAAAAATTTAATTAGACAACAGTGCATACATTAGAATGATGCAACGTTGTCACATTTTAAGAATGACAGATTTGACAAAAATTTAATAAGACAATAGTGTACAAATAAAGCATATCCATATTTGTTGTCTTCAGAAAATATAGTGAAAGCATCTCACGGTATATATTTTCAAATCAATGGGACTATTAATCTATAAGAAAATTCATAAGACTTTTCGATATATACTGTTAGGTCCCAGTTGCCAAATCCGTGAACAAACTTGATTTAATTGAGTTGTAATTTTTTCCTATTGCGCTAGAGCAGAGTTTGCACTATCTCAGTAGTTGGGCTTGTATGCACAAATACTGAGAAGTGTATTTTCGCGCTCGAGCGTGAGTTTGAGCGCTCGAGCCTGAGACTTGTTTAATTGCACACGTTTTAGAGACTCCGCTCGAGTGGCAAGTTCTATGCTCGAGCGGGGTACGCGGCCCCTGTTTTCTATATATATATATATGTGTGTTTAAGTTTTTTTTTTAAAGGATTACAACTCCTAGATCTGTTTTGGGAGCTCTAGGGTTTTTTTTTTGGACTAGTTTGATTGCTTTTTCCTTTGATGCTTGCTTGAGTATTATACTCACATGGTTGGATAATTTACATCAAAGGGTTGATTGTGTGATCTTCATCAAGAGTGTTCTTCTTCGGTGGAATCCGGAGATTCAAGCGTGAGTGTTGAAGGAGTTTGATGTTGTGCGCAGTCGTTAATTCGACAATGGATGTTGTGGATTCAATATCAACCTAATCAATTCCGAGACGAAGGTTGTGGTGAAAGATATGCAGAAGATTTGAAGACAAATTGAAAGCGCTTGGGTAATTTGTTTGTTATCTTTGTAATCTTTCTTTCTTCAGTAGTGGATTGATTTGTGGCGTCTCGCCCGTGGTTTTTTTTATCACAAATGAAGGTGCTTCAATTATGCTTTTTTCCATGTAAAACTCGTTTGTGTCAATTTATTGTTTTCTGAAACAACAATGTAATCACTTTCGTACGTGCTTGATGATTTAGATTGTGGATTTTAATTGGTTGGAATTGAAACATTTAAATATTGATCCAATCACGAATCACTTAGTTTTTTCAATTGGTATCAGAGCAGGCCACTCTTTGTTTTTATCAAAAGTATAGGAGTGTGATTTTGTGATTGGTGATATGGATTCAATCCACGAAGGTAACTCGACCCATAGACCTCTGTTACTAGATGGTACAAACTATTCTCATTGGAAAGCTCGTATAAGAGCGTTTTAAAATCTATCGTTGAGAAAGTTTGGCACTGTGTGATCTATGGATGGAGTGAACCTATTGTCACCATTGATGGTGTTCATATTCCCAAACCCCTTAATAAATGGGACGCATTCGACTATCAAAACTCAAGTTGGAACAATAAGGCTCTCAATTCTCTTTTTTGTTCCATCACACCTAAAGAGTTTTGTCGTATTTGCACGTGTGAGGTAGCAAAAAAGGCTTGGGACATCCTTGAAACAATTCACAAGGGTACTACTTTTTTTAAAAGGCTAAAACTTCAACGTCTCGCCTCTGCCTTTGAAACTCTTTTTATGCATGATGATAAGACGTTTGATGATTTTTATGCGAAGCTTAGTGACATCGTGAATTCCTGATTCACACTCAGTGGAAAAATCCCTGAAGCTAAGGTTGTTGAAAAAATTTTGAGATCTTTACCTGAGAGGTTCCAATCAAAAGTGACAGCTATTGAGGAGGCTCATAATGTTGATACCCTCAAGCTTGATCAGTTGGTTGGAAACTTGCAGACTTATGAAGCCGACCAGATTTCTAAGAAAAAACAAAAAGATAGTATGGCTTTCACTAGTGCACATGAGACTACAAAAACTCCTGAGACTGAGTTTGATCTAGAGTCCGAGATGACGGATATGTTTACTAAACAGTTCAAAAAAAATTTAAAGAAAAAGAAGCCTAATTTCAAGGACCCTATTTCAAAAGATAAGAGTAATGATAAACCCAAAACTTTTCCACCAAAACTTGCTCCAAAAACTGAAAAGAAGATTGTGAAAGGGCAAGGGGTCAAGAGTTATGAATGTCAAGGTTTTGGACATATTGCTCTTGAATGTCCATCGAAAAAGAATCGGAAGAAAGTCTATATAGTGACTTGGGATGATAAAAGCGGGTCAAAACAAAAACCTGAAGAAACCGAATTCGGTGAAGACGGAGATAGTGCCTTCATTGCATTCTGGTCCACTTTCATTCAATCTCCTCCAAAGCCAGTGGAATTTGCTCATGGTCAGAATCTGCACCGTGCTCCTATCTTTGATGGAAATAATTACTTGTACTGGAGGATCTGAATGAGGGCGTTTCTAAGAGCTTTCAATCCTAAAGGCTGGCAAGTCATTGAAGAAGATGTTGAAAGTATTGACAATCCAAGCAATTAGAAAGTTCTGACTACTATTCGTGAAGCAATCTCTAATGAAGAACAGCAACGGGTTGCTCACTACAGAAAGGCCAAAGATGCATAGGACATTCTGAGTCAATTTCATGAAAGAGGAGTCATCTTCACCACCATCTATCACCTTTCCTACCTTAGTTGCTCGACTGGATGAGGTCTAGAGGAAAGAGGAGCAAAAAAAAGATGATGAAACATTAGAAGGCAATGATGAGATTGATGGTGATGATCTACAACAAGCTTACGAGAAGCTTTACGATGAATCTCTGAATTTGTTCAAGATCAATGACAAACTCACTCTCAAGCTCAAAGCTTGTGAAAGCGAGAATGTCAAGCTAAAAGGTGAAATTACAACAGCAAAACAGAATGTTATCAAGATATCTAATGACAGGCAAAACCTATGTTGGAAACTTCTATCTTATGAGACCGAAAGGAATGAACTTCTGAAAATATATGCCACATATGAAGAGAAGATTAAAAGCCTTGAGATGTCACAAGTTACATTGGAAGAGATGGTTTGTCATAAAGATGAAGAGCTCAAAATTGCTAAAGCCACAATTGCCATGTGGAACAAAGGTTCCAAGTCATTAGAAGACATCCTCGAGTCTCAACAAATGGGTTGTGACAAAAGTGGGCTAGGTTACGGCAATACGATAGCTTACAAGGGATAGGCCTCTACATCTCATGATCTGAAGACTCAAGCAAAGGAAAAGCTGAAGGTGCACTAGGGTGATCCCTCTTTTCATCTGCCTAACGGGGGTAAGATCAACAAAAGGAAGGTAAAACTTATTTTTGTTTGTCACCATTATGGTAGGTATGGCCATATTCATTCTTATTGCTTTGAATTGTTTGGTAAGGTGTCTCAAAAGGGTAGAAATTCTAATACTTTTTAGGTTAGGAGACAACCTTACATGTCTAGGTGGGACACCAAGATTCATGAAGGTATTCACAATGCTAAGACATTTACCAAGACCACTAATCCTGATTTTGTTAAAACCAAAAAGATATGGGTGAGAAAAGATGACTTGACTTGTTTAGTTGTTCACACTGCTCTAAAAGCACGTGACTCACACATGTAGTACCTTGATAGTGGGTGCTCTCGTCACATGTCAGGTGACAAATCCTACTTTACCTCTCTTGAAAAATATGAAGGTGGAATTGTTACCTTTGGAGATGATAGCACTTCTAGAGTCATTAGTAAGGGCTCTATAAGTGTGGCTGGTCTTCCCAAGCTCGAAAATGCTTTACTTGTTGATGGCCTTAATGCAAATCTTTTGAGCATCAGTCAAATGTGTGATTCCCACCATGAAGTATTATTTTCAAAAAATAAATGTGAAATTTTAGATAAAAAGGAAAATATTGTCATGCATGGGGTTCGCACATCTGATAACTAATATGGGATTGTTACCACTAATGATCTCACATGCCACTTAGCCATCATAAGTAACATTGATCTGTGGCATCAAAGATTAGGTCACATGAATTTCAAAGACCTAACTAAGATAGCCAACAAAGAGCTTGTGAGAGGAATACCTAAACTAGGTAAGAATATGAACCATGTGTGTGGACTATGTCAACTTGGGAAGCAAACTCATGCCCCTCATAAAAAGGTGAACAGCTTTACAACCAGATATCCTCTTCAATTGGTTCATATGGATCTTATGGACCCAACTCGCACTGAAAGCATTAGAGGTAAAATATACATTTTTTTAACCGTTGATGATTTTACTCGTTTTTCATGGGTAAATTTTTTAAGAGAAAAATTTGATACGTTTGATACTTTCCAGGCCTTAGTCCTTAAAATCCAAAATGAATATGGTGTTTCTATTAGGCATATCATAAGAATCCGAACTATCCTGGTTGTGAGTTTGAAAATAGTTTGTTTTCGAATTTTTGTGATATGCATGGAATTAAGCATGAATTTTCAGCACTTATTACTCCACAACAAAATGGAGTTGTTGAGAGGAAGAATAGAGTTGTTCAAAAGATGGCTAGGGTCATGCTCCTTAGTAAAAAAGTTCCTCCAAAGTTTTGGGCTGAAGCCCTAAATACTGTTGTTTATGTCATAAACCGTGTGTATTTAAGGCCCGACACATTACAAACTCCATATGAATTGTGGAAGGGATTGAAACCTAATGTAAAATATTTCAAAACTTTTGGGAGTAAATGTTACATTTTCAAAGATAGAGAGTCTTTGGGCAAATTCGACTCCTAAAGTGATTAAGGTATTTTTCTAGGGTATTCAATCACTAATAAAGCTTTTCGTGTCTATAACCTGTGAACTTCATCTTTAATGGAATCAATCAATGTTCTTATAGATGACATAGGTTCTCCTACTTCGGCAATAAATAAGGAAGAAAATGGTGAGTCTCCAATCCTGAATACTAAACACAAAGTCCAAGAGAAGCTGAGGTCCAGGCACAAGAAGTTGAGACAGCACCAACTTCACAAGTAAGTCAGAGTCCAAAGAGTGCACAGAGAGACACCACTCTTGATGCTTCTGACACCACAAGTCCAGAGTTCAAACCATCAACAAGGGTAAAACTGAATCATCCAGCCCAACAGGTGATTGGAAGTGTCTCGGATTGAATGAAAACCCAAAGACAAACTAAGGATGAGGTATCTCATATGTGTTATGTTTCATTAATTGAACCTAAGAATATAAAAGAGGCCTTACTAAATGATAGTTGGGTCAATGCCATGCATGAAGAATTAGGTCAATTTGAACGTAACAATGTTTGGACTCTTGTTCCCAAACTTAGAGACATGAATGTGATAGGTACTAAGTGGATCTTTAAGAATAAATCTGATAAGAATGGTACTGTGGTTAGAAATAAATCTAGGTTGGTTACTCAAGGCTACACACAAGTAGAGGGTGTTGACTATGATAAGACGTTTGCCCCAGTTGCACGTCTCAAATCTATTCATATTTTACTTGGTGTTGCATGCTTTCTTGGTTTCAAACTGTTTCAAATGGAAGTGAAAAGTGTCTTTCTGAATGGGTATTTAAAAGAAAAGGATTATTTTGAGAAACCAAAAGGGTTTGAGGACCCTAAATGTCCAAACCATGTCTACAAGTTAGACAAGGCTTTGTATGGATTAAAACAAGCCCCTCGGGCTTAGTATGATAGACTTACTACCTTCCTACTTGATAATGATTTTCAAAGGGGTAGTGTGGACAAGACTTTATTTGTGAAACATATTAAGTCTCATATACTAGTTGCTCAGATTTATGTTGATGATATTGTGTTTGGGTCCACTGCTGATCATCTTGTTAAATACTTTTCGAATTGCATAACACATGAGTTTGAGATGAGCATGATGGGAGAGTTGTCTTGTTTCTTAGGTCTTCAAATTAAACAGTCTCCTTCAGGTATGTTTGTTTCTCAAACTAAGTATGCCAAAAACCTTGTGTCTAAATTCGGTTTTGAGTTGGCCAAACATGCTCGCACTCCCATGAGCACCAGTCTTCACCTTTCCAAAGATTCCTCTAGTACTGATGTTGATCCTACCCTGTATAGGAGTATGATAGGGAGTCTCTTGTACCTCACTGCCAGTTGTCCTGACATTGCTTTTAGTGTAGGTGTTTGTGCTCGTTACCAAGCCTGTCCTAAAAAGTCTCATCTGATTGTTGTCAAACGAATCATCAAGCATGTGAATGGGACTTTGGGTTATGGGATTTGGTTCTCGACCGACACTACTGCTGAAATCACTGGTTTTTCTGATACCGACTGGTCAGGGTGTGCTAATGATCGTAAGAGCACATTTGGGGAGTGTTTTTACCTTGGGAATAATTTGGTTACCTAGCATAGCAAAAAGCAAAATGCCATTTCTCTTTCGACCGCTGAGGCTGAGTACATTGCTGCAGGGAGTTGTTGTACACAAATGTTGTGGATGAAGCAAATGCTTCATGATTATGGGATTAACCAGAACACTCTCACCCTTTTCTATGATAACACAAGTGCCATTAATATTTCAAAAAATCTTGTCCAACACTCTCGCACCAAACACATTGACATTCGTCACCATTTTATTCGAGAGTTAGTGGAAGAAAGCCTTGTTATTCTTGAACATGTTCCCACTGAGCATCAAAAAGCTGATATTTTTACAAAATCCCTTAATCTTCTTAGGTTTGAGTTCCTTAGAAAGACCTTGGATATGGTGCTCAATTACTAAGGTGTTACCTATTCTTGAGAAGGTGTGAAGTGATTGCTTTTATGTGTACTTGGATGCTTTAATCTCAATCTCATTGATTCCTGTCATCCCTATATTTAGACTCATATAAACACCTCTCATGTTGCTTGGAAGATTTCATTCTTCTTTGTTCATAGCACATTCTGAATGCCCATGCTCATTGACTTCATGAACTTATTTTGTACATGTTCTTGAGATAAACTGTTGTAGGGGTTTCTGCACAAGTGATCAAAGTTCTCTATGGACCACTAACAGTGCAACTTTTACATTATTGGAGGAATTGACCTATACTGGCATATCATGGGTGGTGTTGAGTCTCTTAACCATCTACCATCGTTTTTCACTTCCACAGTTCCTCTCTTTGTTCATTGAAGTCTGGGCATTAGGAAAAGGCTACCTCAGAGGCACCAACCAAGCCATCCTTTCTGATTTCATGTTTCTCTGGTTTGGTCACCATACTCTTGTGTGGTGCTCCTCGTGACTGGATCAAGGGCACTTTGATTAAACAGTTTGAATTCTTTCCCGAGTTTCGACTGCTTAATCTTATTGTTTGTGCTAATATCATCGTCACCACTCACTCTTCTGAATTAATCAAGAACGAGGGTTTGTTCTTTTCTGCATTGCTAGCCATCTCTCCATTAATCTAGCCACCCTCATTCTTCGCAAGATGATTGTAGTTTTTGGCAACAAGCAATTAGGACTACCTTATGGTTGTTTAATCAACCATCTCTTGTCCCGGCTTGAAGTTCCAGTCTTTGAGGACGACGAGTATGCCTTCCCTATTAAACCCTTCACTAAGAAGATTGTTTCTTAGAGTCGGGCACATGTCAAGAGGAAGTCTTCTAGGGTTGATCCCTCTACAGGTACAGCGAATGTTCTAGCCGAGGAGGCGGAGATTAATGCAGCGACACCTAGTGCAGAGGAGGCTAATGTTCACCCCTGAACTTTTCATGGCCAGCTTCACCGTTTTGAGGAGGTTGTGACTCAACGGTTGGATCTTCTGGATGCTCGTCTTGATGCCTTTGATTGCCGTCATGGACATTTGGAGTAGTCCACCGCCCAAACTACTACTAAGCTTGCTCACATTATATCCTTGCTTCAACTACAGTAGTCTCATCCTCCTCCAGCTAATACTTGACTGTGTTCTTTCTTTCTTGGACTTTGTTAATTGGACTATTTTTTGTCTTGACTCCCAGCTAAAAAAGGGGAGAATTTTGGTATACAGTTTGGTATATTGGTTTGGTACAGTTTGGTATATTGTTCTTGTTCTTTTTTGGATATAACTGCTACTGCTACAATTGTTTGTCTTGTCATGGGTACTTTGTTTTTTTTTATCTGATGGAGTTCCACAATTTTGCTTTTTTTTATGGTGTGTTGCTCATTGTTTCATAGGTGGATGGTACATTGGTTTTTGTAATGGATGGTTCTACTTGTTCACAGTTTTTTCTATATCAGATTAGCATAGCTTTTGTGTTAATAGCATTGTTTTTGTTCGATAGGGTGTGTTTATAAGTTTGTCTAGTGAGTGTGTTTTTTTAGGATAAATTGTTAAGTAAAGTTTTGTCCGAGAATTGTCAAAGGGGGAGATTGTTAGGTCTCTAGTTGCCAAATCTGCGAACAAATTTGATTTAATTGAGTTGTAATTTTTTCCTATGTTTTGGTCTTCCCACTAGAGCGAGAACATTTGCGCTCGAGCAGAGTTTGCACTGCCTCAGTAGTTGTGCTTGTCAGCACAAACACTGAGAAGTGTGTTTTCACGCTCCAGCATGAGTTTGAGCGCTCGAGCGTGAGACCTGTTTAATTGCACGCGTTTTGGAGCCTCCACTCAAGCGGCAAGTTCTGCGCTTGAGCTGGGTATGCAGCCCCTGTTTTCTATATATATATATGTGTTTAAGTTTTTTTTTTTTAGGGTTACGACTCCTAGATCTGCTTTGAGAGCTCTAGGGTTTCGTTTTGGGGCTAGTTTGATAGTTTTTTCCTTTGATGCTTGCTTGAGTATTATACTCACATGGTTGGATAATTTACATCAAAGGGTTGATTGTGTGATCTTCATCAAGAGTGTTCTTCTTCGGTGGAATCTGGATATTCAAGCGTGAGTGTCAAAAAAGTTTGATGCTGTGTGCAGTCGTTGATTCGACAATGGATGTTGTGGATTCAACATCAACCTAAGCAATTCTGAGACAAAGGTTGTGGTGAAAGATATACAGACGATTTGAAGACAAATTGAAAGCGCTTGGGTAATTTGTTTGTTATCTTTGTAATCTTTCTTTCTTCAGTAATGGATTGATTTGTGGTGTTTCGCCCGTGATTTTTTTATCACAATTGAAGTTGCTTCAATTGTGCTTTTTTCCATATAAAAATCGTTTGTGTCGATTTATTATTTTCTGAAACAACAATCTAAATCACTTTCGTACGTGCTTAATGATTTAAATTGTGGGTTTTAATTGGTTGGGAATTGAAACATTTAAATATTGATCTAATCACGAATCACTTAGTTTTTTCATATACTTTTTTGGAATAAGACTTTTGGATAAATTTCTCAATTCAAATTCACTAGTTAAGGCTGGACACATAGCAATACAAATATCCTTAGAATAGATGTAATTGCAATTGGACCCAAACGCTAGAAAGGCAACTCAATCGAGAGACATACTAAAAGAGAAGAGTAGGTGGAGGTAGTCATTGAACTGTACCAATCCAAACATTGTCATTCTAGGAGCTGAAAGTTTTTACAGTTTATAACCTTACACAAAGATACATTATTGTTCAACTTTAAAATTCAAACATCGTTAGATTTGTCTATGGGTGGGAAATGGGCTCGACACGCTCTTTGTTCTTGCCTCCAACATCATGGCCATGGCCATCTCCATGCTGGTACATGAATTGAGAAACCCTAGCAAGATTAGTTACAATCTCCACAAAAATCCAGTTGAAGGGAGAATCCACAAGTCAAGCTTCATTCAACTTCTTCCAGGCCTCACTAACCAAATGTTTAACATGATCACGAGCATCTTTTGCAGAGGCACCAGTTTCATGCATGTAAATTTGGATCGATTTTGGATTGTCACCTCGTTCTACCTCATCCCGAGCAAATGATTTTTAAAAACGAAGAAAATGTAGATCATTACATGATCCCAATTTCCTAAAATCATTCTAGAGACATGGAATCAATCATATAATCAATCACAAAAAATACAAATATAATAATGTAAGTGTAACATTTATTCAAGGTTGCCTAATACTATCTCGTGTTGATTTTCTGTCAACATTACGTTTTCATTTTTTTCATTTCGCTTTTAATGTTTTCTAAAACAAATATAAGAAACTGTTTGAAAATACCGTTCATTTTCATTTATATATATATACATTTAAATTTGAAAATAACTTTTTAATGCTTCTAAAAAATGTTAGGAAAAATTAATGATTCCCCACAAGTAAATCAATCAATGGGAATAAAAACTAATGTGGAAAAATTAAATCAAAACCAACACAAAAATTTTTACGTGGTTCCCTCAATGTGAGGTACGTCCACAGGATCGAAATCTGATTCCACTATCAACCAAAGAGTTTCCAAACGATTACAAACGAGACACGAATGGTCTCACAAACCACCCTTAAGTGAATTCCAAATAATCACAAATAAACAAGAGGAAAGACCTCACCAAATAGATAAATCAAAATCTTCAGAACCAGAGTTGTAAAAGGTCCAAAATAACGAACCAAATCAATTTCACCCACTAACCAATGATGCACAGCAACAATGGAACCATCAATTGAACTTATGCACCCAAAAATCAATGTTGGCTCCCGAATCTATGTTGGCTGCCGCTGTGTATCACCCCAAAGAACATAAACAATACCAATATATATATGGTAAATTTGTGGGCTTTTTTTTTTATTTTTTATCAAACCCTAGTTGTATCCAAATTGAATTGAGTTTTCACAAATTAGATATAATATATTAAAATATATTATACCTAAACCAAATTAAACTCTTTTAGTAAACCAATTGGGTCCCACACTCCAATAAGGAGGTATACCCAACAATTCTCCCCCTATCGACTTAGGTGTACTCAAGTGAATAGCACTTTGACTATCACAATAAAGCACATACTTTTCTTGCTTCAAACCCAACTCTTGAAAAAATTTCTTTAACCATAACTCTTCTTTGCAAACTTCCGTAATGACAATAAATTCAGCTTTGGTAGTTGAGAGAGAAACACATTTTTGTAATTTAGATTGCCATGCCACAGCTCCCTTTGTAAAAGTCATCAAATACCCCGAAGTAGATTTCCTAGAATCAATATCACTGACCATGTCAGAATCTGTAAACCCATCAAGTATCAACTTACTATCTCCAAAACACAAACACACCCTCGAAGTCCCTCAAAGATACCTTAGAATCCATTTTACCGCTGCCCAATGTTCTTTACCCGGATTAGAGAGAAAACGACTCACCACACCAACGGCGTGAGCAACATCCGGCCTTGTACAAACCATGGCGTACATCAAAGAACCAACTGCTGAAGCATAAGGAACTTTCAGCATCTCATCCTTGTCTTTCTCACTTGTAGAACATTGATTCGAACTAAGCTTGAAGTGACCCGCAAGTGGACAACCAACCGGCTTTGCTTTATTCATTTTGAACCTCTCAAGAACTTTCTCAATGTAGCTTTCTTGAGACAACCAAATCAGCCCCTCTTTGCGATCACGAACAATTTTGATACCAAGTATTTGCTTTGCCGGTCCCAAATCTTTCATAGCAAAAGACTTGCTCAACTCCAATTTCAACCTGTTTATCATGGTAGAATCTTGACCCACAATTAACATGTCATCAACATAAAGCAAAAGAATAATAAATTTTCCATCCAAGAAATTTTTCACAAACACACAATGGTCCGAAGTAGTTTTAGAAAAATCATTATTCATCATGAAAGAGTCAAATTTTTTGTAACATTGCCGCGGGGCTTGCTTGAGACCATACAAACTTTTCTTCAATTTGCAAACAAATTTCTCTTTCCCTTTTTCCACAAAACCTTCCAGTTGCTCCATTTAAATTTTTTCTTCAAGATCACCATGAAGAAATGTGGTCTTCACATCAAGTTGCTTAACTTCAAGGTTCATACTTGCAGCCATGCCAAGTACAACCCGAATAGAAGACAGCTTTACAACCGGTGAGAAAATCTCGTCAAAGTCAATACCTTTCTAAAAATCCTATGTGATTCGTGATTAGATAAAGATTAAAATATTCCAAATCCCAAAAATTCCAAAAAACACTCAATCTAAAATCACCAAGCACTTACGAGAGTGATTTTAGTTTGTTTGTTTTTAGGAATAAATAATAAATCAACACAAACGATTTTTTACGTGGAAAAACCACAATTGAAGAACCTTCAATTGTAATCAAAAACCACGGGCGAACCGCCACTAATCAATCCACTATAGAAGGACTACAAGATTACAAAGAAACCATACAAATTACCCAACCCAGTCAATTTGTCTCTGAATCTTCTGTAACTCTTTCACCACGCCTTCGTCACGAAACTGATTCTGAAGTTGATTCCACACCACAACTTCACTTGTCGAATTAACGACTACGTAAAGAATCAAACACCTTTTGAAACTTTACGTGTTGATCTTCGGACTCCACCGAAGGGAACACTCTTGAATATGTAATAACAAACTCTTTGATGTATGAATTTTTAACTCATGAGTTTTAGAACTCTCTTAAGAACATCAAAGAAAACTCATTAAACTCTCAGAAGAACACTTCAAACAAAACTCTAGAATCCTTGAATCTGATCTAGAAAAAAGGTAAAGCTATAGTTTTAGGAGAAAACTATTTACTTATAGAAAACCATAAAGAGTCCCAGATCTGAAAGAAACCAATCTCTTGAAGCCAATAGGATTCTGAAATCGCGATCTCTGCTCGAGCGCGCCATTCTCCGCTCGAGCGGCCTGAACAAAAAATCCGCGCGATTAAGCTGAGATGAGCTCGAGCGCTGATCATTCCACTCGAGCGCGAATTCACTCCCTTCAGTACTTCTGCAGTCAAGACAATATACTGAGAGTCTCCAAACTCCGCTCGAGCGCACATGGCCCCGCTCAAGCGGGAAGTACAAACATACAAAAACTATATTTTGATCAGCCACAAAGTTTTGTCACCGGTTTTGACAACAAAAGGGACCTAACACTTTCTTTTGCCCAAAGCCTTTCACAACAAGACGTGCCTTGTGCCTCAAATTCTTGCCATCATTCTTCAATTTGAAAACCCACTTATTTTTCAGAATTTTCCTCCCTTTAGGCAACTTCACTAAATCATAAGTCTGGTTTTCAAGCAAAGAATTCATCTCCTCGTCTATGGCCTTTTTCCAATCACCTTTCTTTACATGCTCAATTGCTTCTTGGTAGCTCTCAGGCTCCCCTTGATCGAAAATTAACACAAATTCATTGGGAGAATACTTTCTTGAAGGTTGTCGGTCCCTTGTAGATTTCCTCAACTTAAGTTGTGGTGGCAGTTCTTGAGTTGGATGCTCTTCCTCAATTTCTGGCTCAACTTCATTGGGATTAGCATCATCCTCTACATTTTCAATGGGTGGTTGCACATCTCCCCCATTTTCATCATCAACTGAAGATGAAGGAAATGGATCCATGTCAATTAGATCACTAGTTTTTAGGTCCGGTTGATCGCCTTTACCAAAGTCTTCCATTGTTTGGTCTTCAAGAAACACAACATCACAGCTTCGAATGACTTTCTTGTCGACCGGATCCCACAATCTATACCCAAATTCATTACGCCCATAACCAAGAAAAATATATTGTCTTGACTTACTATCAAGCTTGGACCTCTCACCCTTTGGAATGTGAACAAAAGCTCGGCAACCAAACACTCTCAAGTGCTCATAAGATACATCTCTACCGGTCCAAACTCTTTCTGGAACATCACCATTCAAAAGATAAGAATGAGACAAATTGATCACGTCAACTGCTGTCTTCATTGCCTCACCCCAAAAGGATCTTGGCAATTTAGCTTGTGAAAACAAACACCTTGTTCTTTCCACAATGGTGCGGTTCATCCTCTCAGCAACGCCATTTTGTTGAGGAGTCTTCTTAACTGTCTTTTGGTGCCGAATACCTTGGCTGCCACAATACTCATCAAATGGCCCAATGTATTCACCACCCTTGTCTGATCGGATGCACTTCAATTTCTGCCCTGTTTCTTTTTCAACCGTAGCCTTAAAATGCTTAAATACTTCTAGAACTTGATCTTTAGTTTTTAGTAGAAAAGCCCAAACTTTCCTTGAATAATCATCAATGAAAGTAACAAAATAAAGTGCACCACTATGTGTTCTAACTTTGAAAGGACCACAAACATCCGAATGAATCAACTCCAAAACATTTTCTTTTCTAGAGGCAATATTTTTATTAAAAAAAACTCTATGTTGTTTACCCGCCAAACAATGAACACAAGTTTTAAAATGTGTACCTTTCAAACCGGGTAAAAACTCTTTCTTGAACAATACTTGCAGCCCCTTTTCACTCATGTGGCCAAGCCGCTTGTGCCATAATTCGATGGAAGTATCATCTTCAAGTGCATTGACAACACCTTTACAAATTTTTCCTTGCATGAATAAAGTGTATGAGTCTTCTTGCACTTAGCCACCACCAAAGAACCCTTTGTGAGCTTCCATATTCCATCACCAAATTTGTTGTTGAAGCCTTCATCATCTAGCTTCCTAGTAGAGATCAAATTGAGGCGAATGTCGGGAACATGCCTCACATCTTTAAACATCAACTTGCAGCCCAAATTTGTCTTCAAGCAAACATCACCCATGCCAATAATCTTGGACAAACTTCATTACCCATTCGAACAGAACCATAATCTTCTTTGATATAGGTAGTGAAGAAATCAACTCGAGAAGTCACATGAAAAGAAGCACCGGAATCAATCACCCAATTGCTCTCTTAGCCCACAAAATTGATACAATCATCTTCACAAACAACCATGAGATCATCGGTAGTAAATGTCATTGTGTCTTCTTACTTCTTATCCACACTTTCGTCACGCCTTTTCTCCTTATTCTTGAGCTTTCGGCATTCCCGCTTCATGTGCCCTTTCTCATGGCAATAATAGCACTCAATGTCTTTCTTTGAAAAAGAACCATCTTTTGATTTATCACGGCTTTGATCACGACCATGAGGAGTCTTACTTCCCCTCCTTGTTTTGCTTCGGCCTCTCACAACAAATGCTTCTGAATGAGAGGAACCCGCTGATTTTCTTCTAGTTTCTTCATTCAACAAACTACTGGTGACTTGGCCCATTGTGACAACTCCATTGGGCGGCGAATTACTAACGGTCACAACCAAAGTCTCCCAACTTTCAGACAAAGAACTAAGTAGCATCAAAGCCTGCAACTCATCATCAAAAATAATTTTCATAGAAGCAAGTTGGTTAACAATACTCTTTATTTCATTCAAATGTTCCGGAATAGGGCTACCCTCTTTATATTTTAAATTAACCAACTTACGAAACAGAAAAGCTTTATTTGTGGCTGATTTCCTATCATAAAGACTTTCTAATTTTTTCCATAAATCATATGCTGAAGTTTCAGTAGCAACATGATGAAATACACTGTCATCAATCCATTGACGGATAACACCAACGGCTTTTCGATTAAGCTTATTCCATTCATCATCTTTCATACCCTTGGGTGTGCCACTATCACCCTCAATAGGTCCATACAAATCTTTACAAAATAATAGGTCCTCCATTTTAGTTTTCCAAGTTACCCAATTGTTTCCATTGAAGCTAGACATGCGACCCAAATTCCCTTCCATTGATTTACACAAATAATTAAACCCAAATAAACCGTAAGCTCTGATACCAATTGTTAAGAAAAATTAATGATTCCCCACAAATAAATCAATCAATGGGAATAAAAACTAATGCGGAAAAATTAAATCAAAACCAACACAAAAATTTTTACGTGGTTCCCTCAATGTGAGGTACGTCCACGAGATCGAAATCCGATTCCACTATCAATTAAAGAGTTTCCAAACAATTACAAACGAGACACAAATGGTCTCACAAACCACCCTTAAGTGAATTCCAAATAATCACAAATAAACAAGAGGAAAGACCTCACCAAATAAATAAACCAAAATCTTCAGAACAAGAGTTATAAAAGATCCAAAATAACAAACCAAATCAATTTCACCCACTAACCAATGATGCACAGCAACAATGGAACCATCAGTTGAACTTATGCACCCAAGAATCAATGTTGGCTCCTGAATCTATGTTGGCTGCCGCTATGTATCACCCCAAAGAACATAAACAATACCAATATATATATATATGGTAAATTTGTGAGTTTTTTTTTTTTTTATCAAACCCTAGTTGTATCCAAATTGAATTGAGTTTTCATAAATTAGATATAATATATTAAAATATATTATACCTAAACCAAATTAAACTCTTTTAGTAAACCAATTGGGTCCCACACTTCAATAAGGAGGTATAACCAACAAAAAATAGAAAACAAAAAAACACAAGCAAGAGTAAGAAGACAGGCTATCCACCCATGATGTGCCCAAATCATCAGCAAGTCGAACAATCAATGAAGGCCACTTGATTAAATCATGGTAGTTCTCTAAGGAGTTCAACTCTTCTTGGGTAATGGGATTTGATAAGGGATTTGTGCTTAGAAGATAAGCATGTGTTAGCAGGACAGGAGCAGAAACAGATGTCCATGCATGGTTCACATACTCCTCCATTGTTGGTATTACTCCACCGTGGGCCCAATTTACCTCCTTTACATACCAGTGAATTAAGTCTTACCACTGCAACATTTACAAATACAATATTAACACACTACAACAAAATTGACTTTTTACGGCTTGCAACGCATGCCGTAAAAACTCTTTTACGGCATGCACACAAATGTTGTTATATGACATGCCGTGGAAAGTTGAGCGTCATTTACGGCATGCAGGTAAAGTTGTAAAAAGTAATAAATTAAACATTAATGACATACTTTGTATGTCGTATATAACTTTTTACGACATTTTTATCATGTCATAAATCATCATATTTTCCATGACATAATTTTGCATGCCGTAGAAGATTATTTTTAATATATTTATGACATACTTTGTATGCCGTATATAGTATTTTACGACATTTTCTTGCATGCCATAAATCATCACTTATCACGACATAATTTTGTATGCCGTAGAAGGTCATTTTTAATATATTTATGACATGCCTTGTATGCCGTATATAATCTTCTACGACATTTTCTTACATGCCATAAATCATTACACTTTTCACGGCATAATTTTGCATGCCGTAGAAAGTTCTTTTTAATATTTTATATATATATATAGGAACATGACCTTACCTAACCGTATGCAGACAATGGCTTATAAAATGCAACCTGCTACAAACCAAGTAGAAGCAACAACTATGAAGTTAGCAAAAAAAATCTAAATTACCATATCTAAACTATCATATGGCCAAACACTAACAGTATCCCATAAATAAATACAGTAAATACAACCACATTTATCCACATTTATCCAAAAAACAAAAAGAGAAATTGGCTGCTATTACTGAAGAGAAGTTTTTGGATGATTCTCCACATTAACGAACCAATTGAAACCACAGATTGTCTCACAATTAAGATAAGGCACAGAATAATGCCAAAGGCAAAAGAGCCAACATCATGAGCATGCCCCATCCAGTAATGAATTATTGTTTGTGCTCCATCATTCCCTATCATTTTAGGCATATACATGGAAGAAGTTTTGAATTACAAATTGTCAATCCAAATACAAAGGCATGCAGAACCTGAAGAAACCATTGTAGCAAGCAGCTACTACATACCCCCAACCCAAAATCAAAGCTTATTCCTACCACAAGAACTTCATTTTGTCATTTTAAATTATGCCTACCCAAAACAGTTAGTCAACATCATTTCAAATTTAGGTTTCTTACCTCAGAAAGAGCACAGCATCTCCGGAGACCAGCTTCTTCTTGTTGATAAATGCACTCCAACCAGTAGTTAGCAGATGCCTTCGAGGCTGGCGTGCTCAATGGAAAATATACATATATGTATATATATGAATTTCACCCTAATTTACTGATGATAGCATATTATTCAATTTGGTCTAAGTTGAAATAAATAAGAAATCAGTATAAGAATAAATGATGAAGGTGTATAGAAGAAAAGACTATTCCAATCTATAAGCCACAATCATTACCTTGTGAGCCTTTCTATCTACATTCAGACCTCTCAAACATGGCAACTTGCTCTTTCCATCATTTTAATCAACTGATAACATTCTTATTCTATCTTTTTGAAGAACTTCTAACGAATTAGTCTGTTGTTTATCGAACCTTGTAATAACAATACAAAAGATACAAGTGTAAACAACTTATTCATGATTTTCATGTTACCATAATTTTTTAAATCTTTGTCATTGCTATATATGAAAGATTACACAGTACACACAAGTATTAAGGCCAAGATCATTGCCTTAGTGACATGCAACCTGGTGTCACCACCTTTGATACTCTATCACAGTATTGCTAAACAACCAATAATTCATCTTGATCACAAACTGTTCCCAACTATATCACCTTAATGCTTCCTTCAGCATTAAGCTATTCCTACCAGCTCGAAGGCACTCCTAGCATTGCCACTTCAACAAGCAGCCACCAAAACCCTCCTATACCTGTGTCACCACTTTAACCATAATATTGTGTCTTTAAGATGTCAGTAACAGAACTACCACATCTAATAACCCAGTTAAACCACATCTACCATTGCAACCAACTCAAAACTGCTCCAATTCAACATAAATTGCCCTGCAAATATCACTATCAATAGCTCTAAATCAAACGTTAATGTTCCCACCACCGTTCTATGGTCAATGAACCAACCACCTCACCAATACCACCCAGCATCTGATCATCTTCTCACTACTGTATGGCCTCTAGAACCTCAACACTGTAAGAATTTCCAAAGTACCATCACCACCACAACGATCTGCTTCTTGTTGGAAATTATTCAAGTTATATCTAATCTAAAAGAAAGAGGTTGAATTTTTAGCTATCAAATCAATATGATTCCCTTGATCTAGAATCTAAATGAAATTCATTAACAGAATTTTACTTGACACATTCAGAGTGAGAAATGTAGTTCTTTGAATTGCAAATCCAGAGGCCAAATCCAACAACATGAACCAAAAACCCAAAAATATCGTTAACATGGATTCACTTGTGATATTATATGTGCAAGTGTATATAATTGTCATACATAAAGAGAAGAAATTAGAAAGGAATAGAATACTTCCCCAATAAACTGCAAAAAACTAGGCTACAACTAAGGAAGACCCCAACCACAAAGAAACTTAAATCTAGCTCCAATCTTCATCGAACAATCAAAGAACTTAAGTCAAAATTGGTCCTGGCTTAACATAAAAATTGTGTTTGGATCTTGGATTTTTGAAGGGATTTGTTGGGGGAAAGGGAAAGAGATGGAAAAGTGAATAAAATATAAGCTAATTTTTTTCATCTCTTTTTTCCTTTTCCCATTTCCTACACAATTCTCTCATCAGATCCACGATCTGAGCACCACACAGTGCTTATCATATTGAAGTGGTTAGCTTCTGCTGATTTTCTAACATGGTTGGATGACATTTAATGCATACATCATTACCTTTATTACTGTTTTTAGAGTTGGATTTTGTAACCCATAAATTGAAGTATATAATAAAAACCAGAAACCATTATGCTTCCAGTCACATAGCGAAATGAACTCACCGACAGTTGACATAGTGACGATGGCAAAATACAGGGATGTTGTGTACCGCTTCCACAAATCAATCTGTCTGAAGTGCAAATAACTGCAGTCACCCAATTTTAAACTTCCAATCCATGTGTACCCTTCTTGCTCTGCAGGCAGAGTGGTAGCCAAATAATAAAAGATGCAGGCTGCAGTATGTGTACAATAGAGCTCAACGGCAATAAGCTTTATAATCCTAGTAAACAGATAATTGATCCGTATATCAGATTAGGACTTTTGTCAAGTAACAAGGTGCGTAATCTTGTGAAGTACAAATTTCACATTGTTATAAAATTTGATTTAAATTGATGGTAACTCAATTTAAAGTACATTAAAAACTTCCATGAATAAATCGTCAAAACTTGCTCACAATGTTTTAAGGTTTCAATTATTCTTCCAAATTCTAGCCCCAAGATGGGAAATGTTACATGAAAACCATAGCTATCATAACAAGTTGATTTTACCATCATGTTCCCAATCTGAACTATGTGATACACTACATATTATCCAAAATAAGAATTTATCCAACTCAACTCAAAAAGCCTTAGTTACTAATTGGAGTCCGCTACATGAATTTGTCTTCTAGAGTAAATATTTTTATTTTTACAAAAATAAATCATGTACATACACCCCCTCACATATGAATATAGTCAAAGTCTCAAAGAGAATGATGGCAATCAAAGAAGTACCTGTTACATTACATGAGGAATAAACAATGTTCATTAGACACAAATGATAACCATAACTAAAGCACCAAAGAGAGCTCCAAAAGGAATAATCTAAGTAGCACGGACACACCATACAGACAATATGACACAACAATTTTTAAAAAAAAAGCAGAACATGATATGCTTGGGACATGATAAAATTTTAAAATTTATATTTGTTAAATACGTGAATGACACACCACACAAACACTACGACACGACAATTTAAAAAAAAAAAAAAAAAAAAGAAGCAGAACATGATAACATAGTTACTATAGAGAGATTCATGAGATTCATCACATAGGTCATACTTGGGGAGTTCAAGAAGAGTCGCCAAAGTCTCCAACATATTACAAATTAGTGTCCGAGATATTATAAATTTAAAATTTTAATTGAGACACGATGAAGAAGTGTGTCCACAAAGTGTTGTTGTGACCAACACAACATGTTTCCTCATAAAAGTGTTGGTGCTTATTAGGGAATAACGCACACACAAAAAATGACAAATATTTGGGAACCTCAAAACAACTACTATTACAGGAAGAAAGAGAGTAACCTTGTAGATAAGGTCCCAAGGCATGCAAGCCAGAAGATCAAAGACAAAAGTAGATTTCAGGTACCTGTAAATATAGAAAAAGAGAAAACCCATTAGTGTTTTTTACTAAAATAGAGGCCATTAACTTCTTCTACTGTGATTGTTAAAGGAAGAAAAGAGAAAACTGACCGAAGAGCAATTGGGGTGCGCTTATAGATCATGTTGTAGGTCTGACTATCTCTGTAGGCGACAAAGAATTGGAGGACAATGTCGACAAGGAAAACTACTTGACCTGCTATGTCCAATAAGAAAATTTCCTCTGCAATCCCCTGAAGAACCCAAACTCCATAGGTGTGAAGAATGTTGAGTACACTGCCCATATCAATATGAACTTCGTCCATGCCCGATACCACCTGTGTGTATTTCCTCTTGTTATTCTCACTTTTTTTTTTTCTCAAACGTGAAATATGATCATTATAAATGACATAACTGAGTTATAACGTAAAAAAATAAAATAAAATAAAATAATTGAGTTATAACATTAGATATAACTAAATAACTGTTAAATTATAATCAAAATAATATCATAATTAATATTACAATATGTAACAATAAAAAATACAAAGATGATAACTAAAGGTGCACATAGAAATTTCCTTTTCAAACATAACCTCCTTGAGTTGTAAGATCCTTGTCCAAATCCAAGATCTCCATGCATCTTATAATTAGTGGATCGTGTAATGGCTTATACAACTCAGCGAGTTCTGACCTATTAATAAGCATAATCCTCAGCTAGTGAGTATTATTTATGTACAAATTTAATGGTCACACAGCTAACATTGCCATGTTTGAATTTGTTTCTAAAAGGACTCTTTAAAATGCAACAGATTTTTGGCAAAAGACTCCCTCATCAACTGATTAGAAACAGAGCTAAATATTATCAATAGACAACATACTTCCTGAAATTTGGAAATTCGTACTTAATTCCAAATCTAAGTTTCAAAACAAAATTTCATCCCAGTCTATGCTCATCCAAAATAAAATGAAATGGAAAAAAACGAACATCTTATGTCTCTAGCTCGAAAAGAGCTTGAGTGGAGTACTCAGTGATTTCTAAAAAAATGTAAAAATTCCAAGAGGCTCCTTCTCGTAGCCTGCTCAAAGAGCGGTCTAATGGGTGACAACATTACATGAAAGAGAACAGGGATAGTAGACATTAGGCTAAGGGCTCGTAGAAAACTCTGATATATTAATCAGTGAAGAGACCTGAATGTTCTAATGATTCAATAGCTTTAAATGATTGTTTTCTTTTCACAAAAGTCCATGGACCAGAAAACATGGTTGAGACCACCGCAAAATCATCAGATTGACAACACAAGCATAAACATAATGTCAATCTTTGGCAAGGAATACCAAATTCAACATCAAATCATTACACTAAACCACCGCAAAATCATAGGAATCTCGAAATGCAAGCAAAAATCAGCATGTAAGAACCAAAAAATAGGAGCTAGAGAGAGAGAAGGTACCGTGAAAACGTTCTGCGAAGTAGACATTGACTGAAGCGATCGCGAAGAGGACCTTTTTGTTCAATCCCAAAACGAGCAATCACAGAAGTGAAAACACATTCGATAAGGGCAGGAAACCCTAGAAATCAAAATCAAAGAGAGATGAGAGAGAAGAATTGGAACACATAAATTCAAGGCTTAGAATTGAATTAATCGAATAGATATGCAAACACCGAATTAATCGAATCCGTGGATGGGGCTTACAATCAGAATTGAACTCCAAGCTCGGAGTGACAGTGGTTGGTCGTGGTCGGTGGTGGTGTTCGTGCGTTTGTGTGAAACGCCGATGAAGAGAGAGAGAGAGATAGAGAGAGAGAGAGAGAGAGACGTATGAATGCAAAATCTGTGTGACTTTCATCTCAAATGCAAGCAATGCATGAAGATCTATCAAGGGATTTGAAGGTCTGTTTCGTTTTCTAGGGTTTTGAAAGAGGAGGATGAGGAGGTAGAGTGAAGAAGAGAGAGGGGTTGGGTTTTATCGGCGAGTCCGTAATCCGATTTGAATACAGTGATGAAAACATAACACTGAACCCACCCAGGGTTGGAAATTGGTAGGTTTTTTTTTTAATGTTAAAAAAAAATATTAGATTGAAAAATTTTTTAGTAAAAGTTTTCACGATATACTAATGTATGTTGTGGAAGGATATAATATTTTATAACATAAAATATATGTCGTCTTAAATAAAAATATTTGTATGCTGTAAAAATATATATATTTTTTTACGGCATATTTTTGTATGTCATAATAATTACAAATTAGTGAGAAGTCATATAAATATTAATCATTAAAATTATAAATTTTTTCATGAATGTATAATTTTTTTTTCCCAAAATCCCACTGGGTGCGATTATCCCTTAAAAGAGACACTAAATTATAAAATAATGTATAAATTATTTTTTATATTGACCTCAATTAGGAAAATTTAAGGTGAGAAGCTTGATTGGAAATTGTTAGCTTTTTTAAATAAAAAAAAATCAGATTGAAATTTTTTTAATAAAAGTTTTCACGACATTCTAATACATGCCGTGTAAAGTTATAATATTTTACAACATGAAATGTATGTCATCTTAAGTACAAATATTTTATGACATATTTTTGTATGTCGTGAAAATATACACTTTTTACGGCATGCTTTTGCATGCCATAAAAAAAATTCTGATTATTATTATTTTATTTTTTTTGTAGAAGTTTTCACGACATGTTAATGTATACCGTGTAAAGTTATAATATTTTACAACATGAAATGTATGTCGTCTTAAATGCAAATATTTTACGACATATTTTTGTAAGTCGTAAAAACATACCTTTTTTACGGCATACTTTTGCATGCTATAAATATATGAATCAACGACTTACATGGTATGTATGTGGTTATTGACAAAACATTAACGGCTTGAAAAAAAAAATGCCGTAGAATGTACTAACTACGACATGCATTTAATGCATGTCGTAAACATGATGTCGTGAATAGTTAGTTTTGTTGTAGTGACAGCATGATGATGATGATGATCAAATACAATCAACTTCAGCAATTCAAATAAGCTCACAAGGTATGAGCACTTTTTATGAAAACATAATCTCTATACATAATTTTTTATTAGAATGATATGAAAGTGATTTATTATAAGTTTTATATTTGTATATGATTACTCTTTGATTAGATAAGATAAAAATGATAGGTATATATACACACATAAAATTTACAATACAACTGAAATTCATTTTAAATGTGTGAGAAATATACTTTAAATAAATCTAAGTTACATATTAATTTTTATAAGAAAGATACAAACTCAGAATTTATGCCGTGAATTTTATTTAGAATCAGAAAGAGTGGTTGTGATTCAAATGATGTATTGTGGAATCTATGCATAAGATGAATTTGGATCACACATTGAAAATTTTGAATAAATTTTTAGAATTTATAGTATTATTGTAATTTTTACATGTATATTTGTTTGATTTTTTTTTTTTTTTTTTTTCTTTCAAGTATAAGGAAAGTGTGCAACACCTTTCTTTTAAGGTATGGGAGGATGTGAACTCCATGCTCCTTCAGAGTGTCATAAGCCATTTCATTAATCCAATTATAGTAACCAAGGAAACATATCTTCATATAATCCAGTAAATGTTCTACTGCATTCACATCCCATCTGGGAAACAAAAAAATTGTGTCAAATTTTATGTTAAAAATGATAGTCGTGCTTAAATGGGAATGAAATGCTTTTAACTTTTACATATAAATTATTAACACTGAGCTTGCCAGAAATTGCACCAACCTGTCAACGGCATCTGTGAAGAGCTCGAGTTCATCCAAGGTACCATAAGCATCATAAACATCATCCAAACATGTTGTTAGTATATTTATCCTTGTTTCCATTCTCCTATAATATTGGAATTGGGGCTCATAAGCCCCTCCCAGAGACCATAAGTAATTCTCCATCACTCTATCCCTAAAAAATGGCAACCTTTTCTCCCAACGTGTACTCTCCCACCACCTATATTCAATGAAACCAATGAAGAATGATAAAAATAAGAGAAATTCTAGAGACAAAAAGCAAAAATAAAAATTAATACAACTACATATATAAATTAACTATGATTTTGTTGAGTATGGTTTGATTAGGATTCCTTAGGAAAAAATTTCATTGGATGAATTTTATTGATTTGTTTCACCTCCTATGTGGACTACTGTTTTCAAACTATGGTGCATCTGACGTGTCCATATCATGTTGTGTGAATGCGCATAAGAGGTGAAATAAAAGTAAGAACTGTATAACAACTCTTTTACTTGAAATGTGAACCATATAAGTTATCTTACCTTGACACGTGTTTTAGATCTTCTTGATGAATTGCTTGTACCATGTTGAAATCCAATTTGGCAAACTCAAGCAATGTAGGGTTCATGTCCGATCTCCTCTCATATGCATCAATGAACCACCTAGCTTCCATTCTTGGCATGGTCCAATGTAGGGGAAGCTCCAGAGCATGACTCACTAGCATGGCTAGATTTGGATCTGTGCTCTTCTTGAGGTATTCTTTGAGATGTTTAGTTGCAAAATCTCTAGCCTCTTCCAATATGCTTTCACCCTCCATTAAAAGGTACGATGATTCATACAAGGATAGCAGCCCCTTAATGTCCTCACTCAAGGACTCCTTGAATTGCCCAAACTTGTCCTTAAAATTATTGAAAACTTCTACAAGCAACAAAGTATACTTTTAATTGCTAATTACAAGGGATAACCTCCCGTGCATATTTGCATTTCTTTATACTCATTCATACTTCTCTTATGAGTTCAAATTTGGACTCACATCGATAACTAAACCGTGTATTTTGCAAGTTTCATAATAAAAATCATTTATGTAAAAAATTAATTTCATCGAATACCTATAAATTCAAGAACAAATCATATTTTGTTTTATAAAATAAATAGCAAATATGATTGTAAATTTAAATCAATCATTTTGTAAAATAAAATATTTTTTGTTTGTGTTTATAGTTATCTGATAAATTTAATTTTTTATATGAATAACTTTTATTATCAAACTTCTGAAATAGACTATTTATATTTTCAAAATGAATTTAAATTAAGACCCATAAAGAAATATAAAAAAAATATAGAGATGCATTATGGTGACTAAGATAAAAAGATATTTATATTGTATAAAGGGTTTGGTTATGGTGTGCAACTTACACCTTACACCTTATTCTTTACACTTACACCTTATACTTACACCTTTTATACCTTACACCTTACACCTTTTGTGTAAGTGGCACATAGTGTGCAACTCACTTACACCTTACACCTTACATTTACACCTTACACTTACACCTTACACTTACACTTACACCTTACACTTGCACCTTTTGTGTAAGTGGCACATGGTGTGCAACCCACTTACACCTTTTGTGGGTTGCACACCTAAGAAAACTCCTTGTATAAATAGTGGTGGAGCCACCATAAGTGCAAGAGATGTACGGCCTCCCTACTTTATTGTAATAATCCCCTTAGGCTATACTGGATTTTTATTTTTTTAAAAGGGAAATTTGTGTTTTTAAGATATCTCCTTTATATTATAGAGCCTAATTTTTTGTGTTACCCCTTCCCTTACTTCAAGATTTGCTTTTATATGGTCGATGGGGTGTTTTCCATTTTTTGTGTGCGAGTTTTCATGTTGAGAACTAACAACCCACTTCGACTATCCAAATTTGCTATGAAATTTTTTCTTCCTTTGTGTGCGAGCTTTCATGCTGAGAACTAAGAACCCACTTCGACTATCCAAATTTACTATGAAATTTTTTCTTTTCTTTCTAAATTCTTATTTGTGTATGCAAAATATTGTAGTGGTTCTTATTGATGGGTAAATTTATGTGTTTTTTTTTTTAAATCTTTAATTTGCCATTAAGAGCTTTGGGTTTGTGGGCTCCCATGAGACGTTTATATATGTTAGCGATGGTATTTTTGTTCCAGCACAATCGGAGTTTTGGCTGACCGATCTTTATGTATGCCTGCTATTTTTACTGTTGAATTGCTAAGGAGTTGCTAAAGTGTTGTTGCTGCTAGTTTGTTCAAATCCATGCTGGGTATTGTAATGGGCAAAAATGATTCAGACCCCCACCGGGGAGATGACCCCCAGGACCCCCAGTGGGGTCTGATTGGCCACGAATTTTTTTTTTTTTTTTCTTCCAATAACCAACCCCTACGTGTGTGTGGGGGTGGTAGCAGTGGGGGAAAGTGGGGGTCTCAATCACGTTTGTTGTAATGGGTGGTTTGAAAGCATTTGACTAGTTTTCTTATTCTAACAGTGTTGCTTGGACATAACTTTATTTAAAATTTCAGAAATGATACATTTTTTTTTTTTTTTGGTGACACCCACAACCCTCCCCCCCATACACGGAGGGAAAAAACAAAACAAAACAAAAATTTGGCCAATCACAATGTATTAGGGATGGTAGGGGTTCCCCAAAAAGGAGGTATCAACCTTTTCCCTTAAAATTTATTTGTTCGACATGTTGTACTATTTTAGTCTAACTATGAACTTATCTAAATCTATATTGTTTGAGAATATGTTATTTTAGTAATTTTTTAATTTTTTACAAAAATATATACAGAAAAGTAGAAAGAGTGATGTGATAACTTAATGATTTTTAATTTTTTGGCTAAAATTGAAAGTTGCCAATCAAGACAAGTTGTAAGTTAGTAGCTATGAGTGTTTCCCTTTTTGAAGGGTGTGTTGCCTTTTATACATGCAATGAACTTTATTGTAACATTGGCCATGTTTGTTTGGGTGGACATGAGCTTGGGATTGGACTAATAGTCCAATAAAATTATTAATCCGATGTTTGGTTAAACAATTAAAGTACGGACTAAGTATTTTAAACTTGACTATTAGTTAAGATAGGATACATAATCCAACGAATTCATAGTCCTAGGACTATTAGTCATGTGAATGCTAATCCAGTCCGCCCAAACAAACATGGCCTTAATGTTTTAGTGTAAAATATATGACTTGCCTACCAAAAAAAAGAAATTGGGATAGTTTTGAAATATTAATAATTGATATTCTTAGGCAATGTTTGACATAGGCTGTTTTGGTTATTTTGGCTATTTTAGCCAATATATATATATATATATATAAATAATATGTTATGTGGGGAAGTGGATTGGAAATACTCTTCAGATCCTGGAAGACGCCAATGATCAACTAGTCACCTGAGAAGATATAAAGACCCCGGTCGGGGGTGCCGGAATTAGCACTCGGACGTACAAGTCAGTTCCTCCACCCAAGAAAGCTTGCTTACTAAGTTGTTAGTAGTGATTCTTGCATGTCCTGTTTAGTCCGTTGTCACTATATTTATACTCGCCTCCTCTGATCCTCGGGACCAGGGCCTACTTTTTCAATCATTACCTTTTCTACTATTTGGCTATAGGGATGGACCATATTCGGCCCTCTATCCTATTCGGCCCCTTATCCTCGTGTGATAGAGGCCGGCTAGCGTCAAGCCTTCGAAATATACCTCCTTTATATTTGTCAATTATTCGGCTACCACAATTGCCCTCCGAACTCCCTATTGACGGTAGTCAATCGGCGTGTTTGGTTCAGAATTCGAGAAGCTTATCATCACGCGGCTTCGCGTTCCCCAATACATGTCAGGGGGCGCGCGCTTCTTTGTCCATCATTACGCTTTCTCGCTCTATTCATGCGTATATCAGCATTTATTGCGATTTGAAATTTTGGTCTTTTCGAATTCAGGTTTCGTTGATTTTCTAGGGCTTTTGGAACGCCAGTGCATATCTCTCCATGACTCGCATTTTCTGCAACTTCTTCCGCCTTCCCTCGTCTCCTCTGCTCTTCGTAAGTCTCCTAATCCCTTCTTTGTAATCCTATTTTTTCTGTTTGCTATTTTGGCTTTGGCGAGTATTTAGTTCTCTGCTGAGATGGCCAAACATCTGAAGGACCTCCTTTCTGAGGATCGTGTCTCCGGTCTCCGGCGACATTTTTCTATTCCTGACGACGTCCACTTATCCCTTGTAACGGACAACGCTCTCGACATGGAGAGGGAAGATCAAAACACGATCGTATTCCCTCTTTTATCCATTGCTGAGGGCGGGGTTCGTTTCCCCCTACACCGGCTTCTTAGGGCCGTTCTCCGTTATTGGGGCTTGATTCCTTCTCAGCCCAATGTAAATTTCTTTCGGATCATCATGGGGGTTGTAGAACTGAATCAACGCCTTAGGATTAACCTTGGGATTCCGGCCATTCGGCACTGTTACGCCTTAGCCAAGTCCTCTGGTCGGCTGGGGCGATATTTCCTTAGAGCCAAAGATACTGACCATCACTTAGTGACTATGCTTGCCAGTTCTGGTAAGCGGGTTGACGACGTGATGGTCAACGTCCGAGGTAACTGGGAGTTCGCTGAAGGGGAGGATCGCTTGGACCCTATCCCCAGACATAAGGGTGACCCAGGTTGCCACGCAATACCTTATATTTGTTGGTCTATCTCTTATTCGGCTCTTTTCTCTAAATCGCTTTTTATCTTCTGCAGGTAATAGGTTGAAGAAAGTTCTGACTTCAGTTGACGACGTGGTTCTTGGGGAGGTCAAGACTGCACTCAGTTATTTCGGCCGCCCAAACTTGCAAAAGCAAGGGAGGGCCGCCCATATTCTCCTTCGGTACGAGCCCACTTACACCACGTTCTCGGCTGCAGATCACATTCTGATTCCAGTTGGCAATCAACAACTCTCGGCTCTTATCTTCCCCAGCTTCATAAACCTTAGGCAGATCGGTCTCGCAGCTTCTGATTCGGGGGAGGACGCCGAACAGGTTGCTGAGGTGATTGCCGATCCGGCTGGGGAATTTACTGAGGGGGTTGTAAAGGGCGACGAAGCCGTACGCTCGTCATTCGAGGCCACCGAGCCGTCCGGGTCAGGACGAGCAGACTTCTCTTCCGGGGATATTTTTGCGAACTTGGAGGATCTACCCGACGATTTCTTTGAGGGTATGGCGAAGGAAAGCCTAACGCAGATGGCGCGTAAAAGGAATGCCGAGCGGATAGCCGCCCGAAAGAAGGCCGAATGCGCTGTATCAGACCCTAGCTTGATCAAGCCCTTCGTGCCCGTTTCTGAAGGGACGGTTGAGATTGCTGCGTTTGATACGGAAAAAGGTGGAGAACAAGCCGACGAGGAACGGCTGATTCCGGAGCAAGGCCAAAGCCGTGGTGCCGAGGGAGAGGAGAGTGCGGAAGCTGGCCCCGTTAGAAAACGGCCTCGGCTTGAAGAACCGGACATGGTCGCTCCGTTCGTCATTCAGCCAAAGATCAGGGATATGCCAATTTTATCCGACGCTTCGGCCATCGAGGATCCAGCCGTGGCTCTGAGCCTGGCGGCTTCAATTTCTCTGCCGGCTGACAACACAACCTTTGGTGCCGTGCCTGATGTTTTGGCCGTTGCCCTAGCTGCTCAATCGGCATATCTGGTAAGCTACCTTCATATTGGTCTTGTTTTTTAGAGGCGTCTAATCGGTCTTGTTTGTTAAAGGCGTCTAATCATACCGACTTGGTTTGCAGACGGTCGGAAGGATTGCCGACTTGGGCCACCGCCTGCGTGGTGCTCTCGGGAGAGCTGACCATTTGCAAACGGAGCTGGAGGGTCAGAAAAGTAGGGCCGAGTTTGAAATTATGAAAGCTGAAATGGAGAGCGCGCGGGCCGAAGCGGAGAAAGAGAGGGCTCGCGTCGCCGAACAGCTTCGTGTTGATGCTGAGGGAAGGGCAAGTGCGAGCGAGGAATCACTCAATCTTTCCAAGAAGGCACTTGCTGAAGCGGAAGCTCAGTTAGAGGAGCTTAAGGCGTCTCGCGAGAAAGCCGTATCAGAGGCCTTTGAGGCGGGGAGAGGCGCCGCTCTGACGGAATATGTTGAAGAAGTATCCAAATTTGAAAATCGCGGGTTCAAACATGGGTGGCTCAAAGCCCTCGCTACCGCTGAGGCTACATTGGATTTCCCAATCCCTTATGAGCAGGTGGATGTTGAGCCGCTTGAATCCGATACCGAAGAATGATTTGAAGCCGTTTGCTGAGCAGGCGTCTTTTTGTTTTTGTTCTTGTTTTTGGTTTAGGGTAGTTTTCATGTATAAATTGGTTGGCATTTGTGGGCAATTTATTAATGAAAATTTCCTTGTAAATTTATTAATGAAATTTATTGTGCGCACTTTGTATGAAAGAGTTCTGTGGTTTAATTTTGATCTTGTAATTAATCGTGTAATTTTTTGTTACTACCACACGCACTTTGTATCAAAGAGTTCTGTGGTTCGATGCATTTAGTAAAACGGCGTTGCATACACTGGGGAAACCCTGATTTGTGAATCTGCCCTTGCCCCAGGGGGTTCATAAAAAGATTACAAAGTGAGGAAACCGACTTGTGAGCCGGCTGGGGTACTTGGTCCGAACAGATTGAGCGTGAGCCGGATAACTTTACTGTGGCACGAATGATTTTATCTAGAATTCTTACGTAGAATATCGTCTGTCCAAACTTTAGTTAGATTTTATCTAAAAATTTATCCGAAGTCGCCAACCGCTGAGGGTAGGGAGGAAAAGATTGTTCAATATCTGGGTTCCTGCAAATTCAGTTTACGTCCCATCAAAATCACCATTTGCAATTTCACTGCCTATTGATCTTGGGCCCTCAGATTGACAAAGGGATCAATTAGTGAGCCGGCTGGGGTAGTTTAGTCGAACAGATTGATGTATCTGCTCCTGCCTGAACCAGCTTGTCCTGCCGTTAATTTAGTCGGCGTCGGGCGCTTGGGTTTCGCGATTAATGAACCTGCCTCGATCGTGCTGCCTCTGTGAGTGTTAAATGATATCAAAGGTACAGTTGTTTAGAGTCTGGTAGGTATCTGTGTGAGACTTCTGAGAGAAGATCTGCTGTGCGAATGTCAAACAAGCTCTTCTTCAACAGCAAAGAGGAAGCCAAGACGCTGGCTGAGCTTGGCGGTGATATGCATTGAGGTGAACACCGTGGCGCGCCCTTGCGTACTGCGAATAAGAGTTCTATGGGTCGAGAGAGGCGTCAATCTCCTCGACGTCATAGTAGGTCGCCCAGACGGGATAGGCAGTCCCAGGGGAGATCGCCACACGCCCAAGTCGAAAGGAGATTAGACGCGAATCCGAGCCCGTTAAGTTTTGCAGTATTTGTGAAGAATAAGCCCATGACGGAAGCGGACTCGATCGTTCGAGATCCAGATGTGGCGGTCGAGTTTGCTCGACAAATATTTCCTCCGGAAGTTCAGCAGTCTATGGTTGGTCGTCAGGACTACGAAGTGTTTCGCGAGGGCATTCACGGGGCGGTGAAAGGGCTCTATACGGCCCATGAAGTCGGCATGCGATTGCGCGCCGCCCGCCGAGAAATGAAGAAAAATGATGAGCATATCCGTAGTTTGGAGGCTCGCGTGGAGGCGGCTGAACGTGAGTTAAGAAAGATCAAGACGGCTCCAGCACAACCAGCGGGGCAGGTGAATCCAATCGTGGAAGAGAGGGTTACGAGTCGGCTTATAAGCGCTGCCCTTGCCGATCGAGAAACGGCGAGCATGTTCGCATTGGAGTCCGCCAAGGGGAGGTCTTATGAAAAAGGTTTCCACGAAGGGCGCTTGGTTGGGATCCAAAAGACCAAGGAGAAGCTTGCCGAAGAGGTTTGCCGATGTGAAAACCGTAGGTTCAGGCATGGTTGGATCAAAGCAACTCAAGTCGCCGAATCTCTTCGCTTGTCAGGCATAAATTCGGCGTCACCTCTCTACCACAGTAAGGACTTTCCGTTTTCTGCTTTCGAAGTTGAGAAGAGCGAGGATGAGGGCGACGCCGTATGACTTTAATTGTAGTATGACTTTAATTGTTGTAAGGCTCGAACGCTGGTCGCGTTCGCAATTATGTATTTTCTTCATTTTTTGAATAAAAGACGCTTTGTTGAAAGTATCAAATTGTCTCCCGCATTCGGTGTGTGGGTGTTTAACTTTATTGCATGGATTGTTTGGATAGACGTGAATACATCAATCAGACTCAGCATATTGAATCGGTGCGCCGACTCTTTGGAGTGATCGGCCTACATGTGTAGGCCGTTTATTTTTGTATAAAGCCGTTTCGACGAGTGTTGAAATTTAAAGAGGCCGTGAGCCAGGGATCGGAGGGGCTACGGACTTAGCTTGAATGCCAAGTGTCTAGCCGATTGGGCTAGGTAATGTTTGCCCTTGCGTAGTCTCTGCGGGTTTTAGCCAACCGCTGAATGACTAGGTCATGGAGAATGTTGACCGACGCCTGTCTCATGGGGTTTAGTGTTGATAAAATCATTTCAGGATTTGGTTATTGAGATTGCGGCCATTACTGAGAATAAAAGCGGCAGGTGCCTTATGCAGTCGAACATATTTGCGAGGGATAGGCAAGAGTTCTCACCATCAGATGGTGATGATAGTTGCAGGAGCTCAAGTTCCAGCCGACCCTGGCGCTCAGATGGTTTGCGGCGGAGGATTCTCCGATGTGGGAGGTGGAACGCTAAAAGGAGAAACTGGAAAAACGTCAGCCTCCAAGTCGTTGAAGCAGATCGCCCCGAAAGGAGACATAACGACCGCTACCCCTAACCTCCCTTGTCTTGGATCTTGGCCTTGACATTGTCGATGGTGTCAGGGGCCCGGCGACATGCCGGTTCCGGCGCGGTTAGATCGATGCGTTTTGAACCGCAATGGTTGCTTAAGTGATGGGTTGATTTGTCTTCGAAGTTAGAGATAGATATTGTAATGTTCGAACGCGGATTGCGTCTGTGTAACATTTTTTAAATCAAATAAAAAGTGTTGTTTCATATAGTTGAGTCTTACTCTGAGTCTCTTGTTTACTGGTTTGAGCAGGTCATTTCGTATGGTTTGATAGCTTGCTATTATTTTGCTAAATAAATATGCCGAATGAATTTTCCTGATCCCAAATTTTAATGGTTTGATCCCAAATTTTAATGGTTTCAGCACGTCATTTAGTATGGTTTGATTAGTTTGCTATCGGCCCTTGCCTTAGGCGGGGTACGAGTTTGACAATGGGTCGTACTCATGGGTCGGGTCAGGCACGCCCTCGCCGGCGGACCTATTAGTTGACAAATGAGCTCCGGATCCGGAGGCTTTAATGTGGCCAACCGTGATATCCACGAAGGGCGCTCCGAATTCGGAGGCTTGTTCGGCCCTATGGTGACCTGCACCAACGGGCGCTCCGAATCCGGAGACTTTAATTTGGCCAATCGTGATATCCATGAAGGGCGCTCTGAATTCGGAGGCTTGTTCGGCCCTATGGTAACCTGCACCAACGGGCGCTCCGAATCCGGAGACTTTAATTTGGCCAATCGTGATATCCACGAAGGGCGCTCCGAATTCGGAGGCTTGTTCGGCCCTATGGTGACCTGCACCAACGGGCGCTCCGAATCCGGAGACTTTAATTTGGCCAATCGTGATATCCACGAAGGGCGCTCCGAATTCGGAGGCTTGTTCGGCCCTATGGTGACCTGCACCAACGGGCACTCCGAATCCGGAGACTTTAATTTGGCCAATCGTGATATCCACGAAGGGCGCTCCGAATTCGGAGGCTTGTTCGGCCCTATGGTGACCTGCACCAACGGGCGCTCCGAATCCGGAGACTTTAATTTGGCCCAAGAGGCTTGAAGGAGTGAGAAAGAAAATCGACTTCCATTAAAATGTGGTACCAATACAAGCATCAGATCCCACAAGTCGGGTCCGTGGATGGATCTTCACAATATCTACGTTCGCGCGGATTGCGGCGAGCCTCGGATCTCCTCAATGCCGCGGTCAGTTGGGAAGCGCATAAGCTGATGGTAGGTGCTTGGGACAGCCTTCATGGCGTGCAGCCAGGGGCGCCCCATGATGGCGTTATACGGCGACGGAAGCTTCACAACAAAGAATCCTATATCTACCGTTTTTGAGCCCGCTCGAACCGGTAGCACGACCCTCCCCAACGGGTACTCTGGATTCGTGTTGAAGCCGAACAGTGGCTGAGACGATGGAGATAGGTCCGACTCTTTGAGGCCGAGTTCAACAAAAGTTCTGTAATACAAGATCTCCGAAGTGCTTCCTGGGTCTATAAGAATGCGTTCAACGCTAAACTGGCGTACGCGTAATCGGACGACCAGAGGATCGACGTGGCTGGGCACTGTTCCGATGAGGTCGGAGCCATCGAACTTAATTGTCGGAGCCTCTCTGTGTCTGCTCGTTGACATATTATGTTGCCGGGGTATTGGGCGCGATTGGATCGTATGCACGGTCGGGGACGCCGGCGGACCGTGGATTACGTGGTTTACACCAAGCAGAGGTGAATCCTGTCTCAAGGCTAATGCTTTGGTTGGCCTTCCCTTGCCCACGTACTGATGCAGTCGACCATCTTGCACCAGTTCCTCCAGATGATCCTTTAGGGCATAACAGCTCTCAGTTTCGTGGCCGTGATCTTTGTGGTATTCACATCGTTTGTCCCTCCTCCGTGTGTCGGGAGGTCCCACCATCTTTGACGGCCATTTGAAAAACGGAAGGTGTTGGACTTTGGTCATTATTGTCGCGATCGGCTCCGTCAACTCCATATACTTTTTATCGGTTCGCCTTGAGCGTCTGCTGTCGACTTGTAGCTGTTCGTTCATTCGATGGGAGCACTGATCGCTTGATCGGCGGGAGTCCCGCCTTTTGTCTCGCTTGGTTCGTTGCCGGGGTTCAGGGCTTTGCGGCGGCACGGAGCTGATTGGTCGAGCAATTTCGGGGAGGGCCGTTTTGCTGGATATTTGTCCTGCTTTTATCCTCAGGGCATCGTCTTCCACTTTACAATATTCTTCAACTTTCTTCATCAATGCCCAGACTGTTTTCGGGGGCCGCCGGGTCAGGGAACTGCGCAGAGCACTGTCAGGATGTAAGCCCATTTTGAAGGCGGTGATGGCCATGGAGTCGTTGCAAGCGTCGTCGACAAGGTTGAAGCACTCCTAATATCGTGCCGAATACGCTCTGAGCGTCTCTCCCGACTGGATCTGCAAGGCCCAGAGGGAGTCGGCCTGTTTCGGTTGTACCTCGTTGGTGATGAACCTGGCCCTGAAGGATTTCTGCAGTTGGCGGAAGCTTTTAATTGAAGCTGGCTCCAACTTGTAATGCCACCTGACGGCTAGTGGACCTAGGCTGCTAGGGAATATTCGGCACATGAGGGCTTCATTGTCTGCGTGCAGCGTCATGGCCTGTTTGTAATGACAGATATGATCGGTGGGGTCTGATTTGCCGTCGTAAAGAGTAAACGACGGAGCTTTGAATTTCTTGGGCAGGGACACCCTTGCGATCCGTCGAACGAAAGGATCGTGCTGGTCTTCCTCGTTTGAGCTGCTTCTCCTGCGCTTGTTCCTTGTTCGCGGATCCTTTTCGGAGGAGCTGGAGGCTTGGGATCGTCCCTTTGCGTCGGACTCCGTGGATAATGAATTGGAGTTGTTATTGGTATCCTTTGGTCGGGCCCGAGGTCTTTGTCCGTCTGCCCTTGGAAGTTGCTCTGGTTCCTGGCGCATGGCCTCTCTAGATTTTGCTACCTCCAGGGCCAAGTCTTGACGGAGTCGTTCGTTCTCAGCGATCATGTTTTCGAGCCTTTGTTCGTTCTGCTTTGCTTGTTCCATGATAGCCTGCATTGCTTCTTGTGCTGAAGTTGTTGGAGAATCAAAGTTCAAGGCGCGTCGTGCCGCGATGGTTTCTTTTCCGAGCATGTCAGCTGGGGTGAGGTTGTCTTCCCGTGCGATCTCGTCGGTGGCTATCGGAGGATCTTCAGTCACGCCTTCCATGGATATATTTGAGTATTCCCACAGACGGCGCCAATTGTGGGGAAGTGGATTGGAAATACTCTTCAGATCCTGGAAGACGCCAATGATCCTCAATTAGTCACCTGAGAAGATATAAAGACCCCGGTCGGGGGTGCCGGAATTAGCACTCCGACGTACAAGTCAGTTCCTCCACCCAAGAGAGCTTGCTCACTAAGTTGTTAGTAGTAATTCTTGCATGTCCTATTTAGTCCGTTGTCATTATATTTATACTCGCCTCCTCTGATCCTCGGGACCAGGGCCTACTTTTTCAATCATTACCTTTTCTACTATTTGGCTATAGGGATGGACCATATTCGGCCCCTTATCCTCGTGTGATACAGGCCGGCTAGCGTCAAGCCTTCGAAATATACCTCCTTTATATTTGTCAATTATTCGGCTACCACATGTTAAAAAATTAATAAAATAAAATGTTACATCCAAATCATAATCATTTTATTTTTTCTCTCACAAAAGTCAAAAAATTCAAAAAACTCATTCCAAACGAGGCCTTTTAGCCTTAGGCTAAAATAGCCAAAAATTCAACACACATCTCAAACGAAAACTTACTAGGTTGTTTTGGAAAAATGGTTAAAAACTGATTTTTTGACTTTTTTTTGAAAAAAACTTGTAAAAAATGTGAGAGATAATGTGATCCAAAATGAATTAAAAGTTTTAAAATAGCTTTTAACTAACCATTGTATCCAAAATTGATTGAATAAATATATATATATATATATCAATTGATAAATTAATTAGTGTATTAACAAATAATATGACATAATTTTAAATGCTTTACGTTTTTATAATTTATATAATGGTGGTCTATACCTTTAAAATGATAATATCATAATACATATATAAATTATACCACGTAAAAGTCAAACTTTCCACACGTAGCATTATTGATTAGAAAATGACTAGTTTACCTTCAGGGACATTATACCGATGTTGCCTCAAACGTCTAAATTCGAGAGCTACAGCATACAAATCTCCTTTGTTGCGCGAATTCATTTTGTGATCAATATCAATGTGTATGCTCACCAAAATTCTCTTTATTTCAGCCTCAAAGTGATGAGATACTCCAAGTCTTTGCAATGAATCTACCAACTCAAGTTTCTCCAATGGCTCCTCCAGCTTCTCTATCATCATTTTCACATCTTCCTTCAACTTAGCTGCCCATTTTTCATATGACTCTCCCTGCAGAGATATATATATATATATATATGTATGTATGTATATGTAATATACTATTTTAAATTATCAACATTACAAATGTAATGATAGTATATGCGTGAGAGGAATGAGGAAGAAATAAATATATACATTAATCTTTCATTGTTTGATAATAAAAAAAACAAAATCTTTCATTGATGAATTTTAGATGAATTTATAAGTACAGTAAGATTGACGAATGTAATTACTAGTATAAAGTAATAAATTGCAGATGTAAAATAAATTATATTTATTTGTATACTACTTGTGATGATATTAATGTCCTTATATTCTACCCCTTATGTCACCTTGGTCCCTATACTTTCAATTGGTTCCATTTTGACTTTTAATTTGGTCCAATTAATAATATCATTAGTGTTTTTTAAAAAAAATTATCATTAAATTGATTGAGGTTAATTAAATAAGTTCAATAAATTTATAATTTTACCTTTAAAAATATGACACGTGACATTTATATGTATATTTTTCAAAAAATGCTAAGGATTGTAATAAATTGGACCAAATTGAAATAGCATCATAAATTTCGGGTCAAAATTGAGTCAATTAAACTATGTGAATTAAAATGACACAAGAAATAAAGTACAAGAATTACTGTCATAATTTACTTCTATTTTTATAAAGTGGAAACAAAATATTCTTTTCACATTAGCAATTAGCAATCTATCCACTTAACCCAATACATATGGGAAAATTATTAGGTACTTTCGGAATATCACGTGAAAATTATTAATCATACTCTCTCACCAATCATTATTTATTATGTCATTTTATATTCCTCAATCACTCAATATTAATAATTAATACTACCATAAAACACCACGTGACTATATGCTCGAATTACCGAATAACCACCTATAGATATGATCTATTAATTTATTTATTTTTTTTAGAAATGATCCCATCTGACGGTTGTTTTTAAAAAAGTCGTCAAGAAAAAAAATTTAAAACCAAAAATAAATAAATAAATAAATAAACTTTTACGACAAAATTTTAAAAATATTGTAAATAATATACTTTTAGGAATAAAATAATTTGGTGTCAAAAGATTTACTTTTTGATGCAAAAAATATGGTCACAAAGAGATAGTAATTCATTATTAAATATCCAATTTCATCACTAAAATACAATAATAGTACTTTTGATAATTAAAATATTTCTTACTTAAAAAGTAATTTTGTTCTTAAATTTCTGTTTCTAAAACCTGAATTTGTTGTAGCAACTTGTTGATATCAGTTTTTGTTTCCCAAAAATTGTAAAACAATTTTAAAAAAAATTATTAAATTCTATAAACATAAAAGTTGAAATTAATTTCATTTGCTTTAAACAAAATTTCCTTCCTTCCTCCCTTTCTCGCCCCTCTTGCCACCACCACCTCTATCGCTATCGTTGCAGGTAATTAGGAACGGATCCAAGATTATAACTTTGGAGGCTATTCTGTAGTTTAAAAATTAGAGGGCTACTCTATATAATTTTAAAATTATCTAAAAAAAAATTGGGGGTGCAAACTTCTATAATTTTAAATTACTTTAAAATTTCAAATGTAATATATAATATTTTTCAAAATTTTTAGGGTGCAACCGCCCCCTAGCCCAAAACATTTTATTTCCACTTTATAAAAATAAAAGTAAATTATGACCGTAGTTCTTGTACTTCATTTCTTGTGTCATTTTAGTTCACATTAACAATTAACAATCAGTAATCTATCCACTTAACCCAATAATATGGGAAAATTATTAGGTACTTCCGAAGTACCAGGCGAAAATTATTAGTCATACTCTCTCCCTAATCATTATTTATTATGTCATTTTATATTCCTCAATTAGTCAATATTAATAATTAATACTTTACTTTCTCTACCAATCATACTATCATAGAACACCACATGACCATATTCTCGAATTACCGAATAACCACCTATAAATATGATCTATTAATTTTATTATTTTTTTTTTTTAAAATTATCCCATCTGACGATTGTTTTTAAAAAGTCGTCAAGAAAAAAAAATTTAAAAACTTTTACAACAAAATTTTAAAAATTTTGTAAATAATATACTTTTAGGAATAAAATAATTTAATGTCAAAATATTTATTTTTTGATGCAAAAAATATGGTCACAAAAGATAGTAATTCATTATTAAATATCCAATTTCATCACTAAAATACAATAATAATACTTTTGATAATTAAAATATTTCTTACTTAAAAAGTAATTTTGTTCTTAAATTTCTGTTTCTAAAACCTAAATTTATTGTAGCAACTTGTTGATACCAGTTTTTGTTTCCCAAAAATACTAAAACAGTTTTAAAAAATTATTAAATTCTATAAACATAAAAGTTAAAATTAATTTCATTTGCTTTAAACAAAATTTCTTTCCTTCCTCCTTTCCTTGCCCCTACTGCCACCACCACCCACTATCTATCGCTATCGAGGTAGGTAATCAGGGACGGATCCAAAATTATGACTTTAGAAGCTACTCTATAGTTTAAAAAATTGGAGGGCTACTCTATATAATTTTAAAATTATCTAAAAAAAATTAGGGGTGCGAACTCTTATAATTTTAAATTATTTTAAAATTTCTAATATAATATATGATATTTTTCAAATTTATCATTGCAGGTAATGCCACTGTCGCCACTGGCCACCACCTCCAACTTGTCCTCCTCCACCTTCCACCACCCATCTAGGCCACAAGCCCTCAAATTTGGCAAATTCCCCTCACCTCCAACCCCTCACTTATTTTCAAAAATAAATTTTTAAAACACATTTATGTATCATATATATATTATCAAAAACAAATAAATTGTACGTAAGTGCTAGTGAGTGACTGTAGATAATCATATTTCCAAACAGGAGGCTTGTAGTTTGCTAATCGCTTATCAATAGTTTGATCACCAGGTTGAGTCTTCTTGGTAACTGAGAGGGAAGATTTGCATGACAGTACGGCCGAGCTGAGGTGACGTGAGACTTAGCGGAGTGCACAGCGCCGAGCTAACTCTGTTGACACAATCGACTTGTGCGGTCGGAGACATTGACCGAGCAAGCGCAAACTGGCCCCAGCCGAGCTGTGTTCCGGACGGAGTTTGGAATGGCGAGTAGTAACCGAGCTATTGGATGACCCGGGCTGGGCCAAGGCTGCAGTGAGGCCGGCACGCCTCCGACCGGCCAACCGAGGTGAATGGTTCCTTGTAGCTGAGATTTTGGAAGGAATGGTTGGAGGCCGGCATGCCTCGCAACCGGTTGGTCCTAATGAATCAGTCAGAAGTAGCTCGGCTGAGGTGGTCTGGTTTTCACATGATCACAAGGGACAGTTCGGCAGTATATAGCTCAGTTGTGTACGCGTAATGGTGATCTTCCACAAGTAATAGGCCGATCGTGGTACTTCGGTTATGTGTGCCACCTGGGCCAATAACATGAGGGAAAGGACATCTGCTCCACGAAGGCCTCAATACCGTTAGACAGTTCTGTGAATACTGGTGGAAGGACAAAACCTTTACACGCGTAAGGTGGTGAGGGACGCGCACTGCCACCTATCCAGGGAAGGACAACAGAGGTAGTGCGCGCACAACCTTGAGGCTGCATGGCCAGCCTAGAAATAGGGAAAAAAGACGAACGTTGGAGGTAACGGAATTCACTCTCACTAACATTCTCTTCTCATTGTCTTCTTCCTTAAAGAACTGACTTGACCATCGGAGGGTTTTTCCGACACACCACTGCCAGGCAGCTCACAATTTTTGTGTTGCAGAGATAGATGCCGTCACCAGAAGCTTAATGTTCAAGGCGTACGGAGAGCAAAGGATATTTCCCCCCCGTACAATTGGCGCCGTCCGTGGGAAAAGTTTGATACTCAACCCTTGTCCTGTAAGCTTCTTCAACCATTTCCATAGCCAACAACGACGAAGTTCCGTTGTCCGTCGTCGATGGCATCACCCCAGAGTATGTCCGAATGAGAGAAGGGCCCCCCAATGTTCCAGCCATGGCGGGCTTGGAAACCGCTTCGCGAGGAGCGCGTGACAAGCGTAGGAGGAGTTCAGATCGTTCACAGAGTCCAGAGGGCCGCCGACGCCGGGGGGAGTCCCGTGAGCAACGCTTGGAACACAAACTCAAGGACCAAGATGCCCTCATTCGCAAGATGGCGGCGGAGATGGAGCTACTGAAGCGCCAAGTTAGGGGGAAGGGTGTTGCTGGAGAGGGCAACCTCAGTGAGCACACCCCCTCCCCTCGTTCTGGCAGTCGCCACCAGAGGAGGACTCATTCAATCTCCATCACCAGGAACTATGGGGTGGGAGATTCAGACCAGCGAGAGGATAGATCCTTCACTCGCGACAGCACCTATCGCCCCTCACGCCCATCGTCGACGTCGTGATACTCTGTCTCCTCCCGTTCCAGGGATCTCAGGGATGTGCTGGAGGAGAGAGCGCGCCGTCGGGAGGCTCAGAGGGTGCCGGCGCTCCAGAGGTTGAGTGCCCCAGTTCGTTGCAGTGAAGAAGTGATAATGACGGCACCCAGAGACAAAGAGCTGGTGGACAAAGAGCTGGCAAGGCTTACAGCCACGCCGTTGTCCCCAAAGATTGAGAGCACCCCACTCCCTGCTGGATTCCACCAGCCAAAATTCACTTTGTACGACGGCAAGACGGATCCGTACATGCATGTGAGTCATTACCGGCAAGTGAGGGTTTGCCACCGGCGGAACGATGCCTTGATGTGCCTCGTATTCCCAGCAAGCTTGGGAGAGCTGGGCTTGAAGTGGTTCGAAAGGCTCCCGGAGGGGAGTATCGAGGGGTGGCAGCAACTAGCGGAAGCCTTCGTCACCAGGTTCAAGACCAACACTCGAACGCCGAAGGAGGTCGACCATCTCCTGGGCGTCAAGATGGAATCTGGAGGCTCGCTGAAGTCGTACAACGCGAAGTACTGGGAAACTTACAACGAGATTCTCGACTGTCCTACCAATCTGGCGATCACTCAATACAAGAGGCGTCTCCTAGTCGGACATAGGCTGCGAGACTCAGTCATGATGCATCAGCCCACTACCATGGAATCTTTGATGCAGCGGATCAACGAACACATTCGTGTGGAAGATGACGCTGCCTCTGTGACCGAGAAGGATAATCCGGTCGTGGTGGACAGACGGATAGCGGGAAAAGTTCACTCAGTTGGGCAGGAGGAGAACCGCCCTAGTGACCGACCAAAAGATCAACGTCGAGGGACCAGTCAAAATGACAGAAACAGGGGTCGCAGAAATGACCGGGCTGATGCGCCCCGCGACGCAGCGGAAGATGCCAAGAGAAAACTGAAGGCGCGGACAGGGATTACTACGGTCTTCAAAATTCCCATCTACCGCATTTTGAGCGAGATCCGAGGAGAGCCTTTTGTCCGTTGGCCAGCCAAATTAGGGAGTGCGCAGCGAGGCTTCAATCCAAAATATCGCTGCACCTTCCATGAAGAACGGGGGCACCGGACAGAAGATTGCTTGCCCCTCAAACAGCATTTGGAGGAATTGGTGGCGGCCGGGCATCTTGACCAATATATTGATGGGGGAGTCAAGGCCGCGCCAACCGGACAAACCGAGCCTAACGGAATGGCCGCCCTAGAAGCACCCCCGCAAGGTGTGACCAACGTCATCCACGACATCATTGAACTGGCAAGGGTCTGCGAGCTGAGGGGGATGATCAAGAAGGCCGAGCACATGAGGGAAGTGCTCTCAGTCCAACCCACGCTAAAGAAAGGAAAAACCGAGGAGAAAGACGTCCTTTCGTTCTCTACCAAAGACTTGGAAAGGGTGCAGATGCCGCACAATGACGCCTTGGTGGTGACCCTTCGCGTCAAAGATTTTGACATCAAGAGAATATTGATCGACCAGGGAAGTTCGGTCGAAATAATGTATTATGAGGCGTTCAAACAAATGAAGTTGGAAGACAAGGATTTGGCTCCTGCAACATCTCCTTTGGTTGGCTTCAACTCGCAACCAGAATGGCCGATTGGAAAGATTATCTTGCCAATCAGGGCGGGGTCGGTTGTGAAGCAGGTAGAATTTTGGGTGCTCAAAGTGCCATCGACTTACAATTTGATTCTGGGCAGAGGTTGGCTGCATGCCATGCAAGCGGTTTCTTCGACCTTTCACCAAGTCATGCGCTTCCCGACATCGAATGGGCAAATAGAGGAAGTCTGGGAAGACCAGGTGATGGCCAAACAATGCTTTGTTGCGGTAAATGACAGTCGAGCGGCCAAAGGGTTTGTTCAGATGATCGAGGGGCCCGAGGGAAAGGAGGTCCTAGAAGACGTGGGTAGAAAGGCCAAGGAAAAATCAGTCGAGGATTTGGTGGAGGTGCGCATTGACGAAAACGATCCGACCAAGTTCTTCCTCCTAGGATCGTCCTTGTCTAGCGCCGAACAGGCGGATTATGTCAGTTTCTTGGTTTCCCACTTGGAGGCCTTTGCATGGACGCCTTACGATATGCCTGGCGTCGACCCAGGCTTCATTTGCCACCAGCTGAATGTCTTCCCTAATGCGCGGCCAGTCACACAGAGGGCACGCCGTTCGGCCTTGCACCATGCTGAAGTGGTGGCGGAGGAAGTGAAGAATTTGCTGGAAGCTGGGGCCATAGAGGAGGTGCAATACCCTCGGTGGATATCTAACACGGTGGTGGTTCCTAAGAAGAACGGCAAGTGGCGAGTTTGCGTTGACTACAAGACTGTCAACCGCGCTTGCCCGAAGGATAGCTTTTCCCTCCCTCGAATTGACCAGTTGGTGGACTTAACCGCTGGCCATCAGTGGTTCAGCTTCTTGGATGCATATCGCGGCTATCATCAAATAGCCATGTACGAGCCGAACAGAGAGATCACGTCGTTCACCACCCCCAGAGGCTTATATTGCTACAAGGTCATGCCGTTCGGATTGAAGAACGCCGGAGCAACCTTTCAGCGAATGGTGACAAAGATGTTCGCTCCTATCTTGGGCCGAACTATGGAAGCCTATATCGACGATATGGTGGTAAAAAGTAAGGAAAACTCTCAGCACCTCGCCGACCTAGCAGAAATGTTTGCCATACTTAAACATCACAAGCTTCGTCTGAACACCTCCAAGTGCGCCTTCGGAGTTGGCACTGGAAAGTTCCTGGGTTTTTTGGTCACGAACCAGGGAATTGAAGCCGATCCTTCGCAAATCAAGGCGATACAAGAGTTGGAGCGCCCGAACTCCACATAGGACGTGCAACATCTTGCCGGGATGGCAGCCGCGATGAACAGATTTATCAGCCGGTCTTCGGATCGTTGTAGGCCCTTCTTCAAAACTTTGTAGTCCAAGTTCTTTTGGGATGAAGAGTGCGACCGTGCTCTGGCAGACTTAAAGGTGTATCTCTCCTCAGCCTCAATTTTGGTCACGCCTCAGCCGCGCGAGGAGTTATATCTTTACTTGGCGGTCTCTCAACATGCGGTGAGCGCTGTTCTAGTCCGCGCAGAAGGCATTCAACACTTGCCCATTTTTTATGTGAGCAAGACTTTATTCCCGGCCGAAACGAGATATCTTCCTTTGGAAAAATTGGCGCTGGCTCTCATTATGGCGTCAAGAAAGCTGGCGCACTATTTTCATGCCCATACAATAGTAGTGTTAATCAAGTTCCCGCTCAAGGTGCTCTTCAAAAAAGCGGACTTCACTGGGAGGATTCTGAAATGGGCCGTGGAATTGGGCCAGTACGACATTAAGTTCCGCCCACGCACCACGATCAAAGCCCAAGCCTTTGCAGATTTTGTGGCGGAATTTGCCCCTGGAACACATCCAGTCTGCCCTATTAATTTGGTTGGTGCAGATTTAGCACAACCCATGGTCATGACAACAGGGATAAGTGTTGACTCGCGAGCGGGAGAAGGGCAAAGCTCGACCGAAATAGCAAAGGACGACGACTCATTGAAAGAAAAACCCAGCAATGACGTGGAAAGAAACCAGATTGAGCCAACCAGAGACTTGGAATTGAAAAGCTCCCAAAATCCTTCTGATTGCTGGAAGCTGTTCATTGGCGAGATGTGGAAACTATTTGTCGATGGGGTGTCCAATAGGCATGGGGTCGGGCTGGGAATTGTGCTGACTTCGCCAGATGGGCTGATTGTTGAGCAGGCAATTACGCTCGGCTTCCCAGCATCGAACAACGAGGCAGAATACGAGGCCCTCCTCGCCGGACTAAGAAGCGTGCTGAGAATGAAGGTCACAGCCCTTATGGTATTCAGTGACTCCAAGCTGGTGGTCAATCAAGTCTCAGGGGAGTATGAGGCCAAAGATGAAAGAATGGCCAAGTATCAGGCGCTGGTGCGAGCAGAAATTAAGAAGTTCGATGCCATTAGAGTTGAACAGATCAATCGCGAAGGAAACAGCACGGCCGATGAGCTGGCCGGTCTCGCTTCCACTCAGACGACCTTCCCCAATCCCTTAATGATTGAATTTTTACCTCGGCCAAGCATTAAGGAACCAAAAGCAACCAAAGTACTCTGCACCGACTTGGGACCTTCCTGGATGGACCCCATTATCGCCTTTCTGAAAGATAGGATTCTACCAGAAGAAAAGAAGGTGGCCCACTAGATCCGGGCAAAGTCAGAGCGGTTTTGGCTCTCACCTTCCGGAGCCTTGTGCAAGAAATCTTTCACGGGGCCGTATCTAAAGTGTGTCCACCCCTCTAAGGTGGAAGCTTTCCTCTATGAGATCCATGAAGGCATCTGTGGCAGCCATACTGGGGGTAGATCTCTAGCCTACCAAGCAATCTCGCAAGGTTATTGGTGGCCGTGCATGCAGGCGGACGCGCAGAAATATGATCGTAGATGCGAGAAATGTCAGAAATTTGCTCACCAGATCCACCAACCGACGAGGGAATTGCTCTCTCTTACAAGTCCTTGGCCGTTCACACTCTGGGGATTGGATATTGTTGGACCCTTCCCAGTCGCACCGGGCAACCGCAAGTTTTTCATCGCCGCCACCGACTATTTCACCAAGTGGGTGGAGGCCGAGCCATTGACAACCATTAAGGAGAAGGACGTTAAGAAATTTGTTTGGAAAAATGTGATCACTCGCTTCGGTATACCCAAGGCGCTCATCTCAGATAATGGCACTCAATTCGATGGGAAACTCTTTCGCGGATTTTGCGAAGAGTTGAAAATCGAGTTCTACAACTCAACGCCGGCCTATCCTCAGTCGAATGGTCAAGCAGAGGCCTCAAACAAGACCATCCTGGACGGGCTAAAGAAGCGGCTTGAGAAGGCAAAGGGAAAGTGGGTTGAAGAGCTTCCTAATGTGCTGTGGGCATACCGCACTACACCAAGGCGATCGACTGGAGAGACACCATTCGCTTTGGCCTATGGTATGGAGGCCATCATTCCATTAGAAATTGGCATGCCAACCATCCGTTCAGAAAGTTTCCAACCAGACCTAAACAATGAAGCCGTGGCATTAGACCTAGACCTTGCTGAAGAAAGACGAGAGCGCGCATTAATCCACATAGCGGCCTATCAGCAGGAACTCTCTAAAAAATACAACAAGGCAGTGCACCCCAGGCTATTCAAGATTGGGGATTGGATCTTAAGGAAAGTACTTGGCAACACAGTGATCCCTGGCGAAGGAAAGCTCGGTGCAAATTGGGAAGGACCATACAAGGTGGTTGGTCTCGCTGGCAAGGGGGGCATACCACCTGTAGATACCCCATTTTGACCGGCCCTAAGACTTGGGCGCTTTCTTTTGATTACCCGATGATGACAATTAGAATGTGTTTCTCACAAAATTCTCAGTAAGAAAGATGGAATTTAAGTTTTAATCCCAACCTTCACCCACTTTTTGGCCAAACTATTTTAGACCTTAAAACCCTCTTTTCAAAATATGTTTCTACAATGTCCCGAGGCTCCCATTTCGAATAAAATGTTGCACTTTTTAGTAAACCGAGTAAGGACAAAGTGGAAATAAATGGAAGGGAGGTGAACTTTTTTGAAAAATATTTAAAAACATCTTCTTTATAGGTTTGGAGTTGAAGGAAATAGGAGGGGACGAAAGAAAACTGGTTTAGGAAAAGAATGAGTATCAAATCATTAAGAAGGAAATGAGCAGCCTTCACTAAATTAGGCATTTCTCTTTGTACACTTGGAATTTAAATGTGAGGCCACCACCATTGGAAAGTAGACTTCTGGGGCTTCAATTTAGACCCAAGAACCACCTTAGACCAAGTCCAAATAAGGGAGATATGCCTATTTGAAGTTGGGCTTCAAAGCAGATTTTGTTGACCCAGCCCGAGACAGCCTTTACTAAATTAGGCATATCTCTTTGTACACTTGGAATTTAAATTTGAGGCCACCACCATTGGAAAGTAGACTTCTGGGGCTTCAATTTGGACCCAAGAACCGCCTAAAACCAAGTCCATATGGGGGAGATATGCCCATTTGAAATTGGGCTTAAAAGCAGATTTTGTTGACTCGGCCCAAAACTACAATAGCCCATTTTTCTTGGTTTTGGTTCGGTTGGAACAACCCATTTACCTAATTTCTGAGCCATTCATGTGCATCCACTCATCCTCCATTATACCTACCACTCATCCTCCATTATACCTAATCATCTCCCATTTTCAAAAAGAGGTTTTGTTCCCACCTTCTTTTCAACCTAGTGCATCCACTCATCCTCCATTATACCTACCACTCATCCTCCATTATACCTAATCATCTCCCATTTTCAAAAAGAAGTTTTGTTCCCACCTTCTTTTCAACCTAGTGCATCCACTCATCCTCCATTATACCTACCACTCATCCTCCATTATACCTAATCATCCCCCATGCAACCACCTTGAAAATGGGCCCTCCTATCACATGCTTGACTCCTACCTTGCCTCCCACCTTCTTTTTAACCTTCACTCTCCCTCATTGCGTATATAGGATGATCATATTGTAAGAGAGAAAAAGGACCACGAAATTGAAGAGAAATGAGTGAGAAAAGAGTGAAAAAAGAGAGAAAATTTGAGTTTTTGAGCCAAAAATATTCCTATCTTCCATATACACCCCATACCTTCCATAGCTACTGAAATTCCTCGTTTCCATACACCAAAACCACTCTAAAAATTCTGATATAGCCAAAGATCAATTGTCTTGATCATAAGGAAGAGTGTTTAGTGATTGAAAGTGAGAAAAACTAGAGAGTTAGCCACTTTTCATACCATAAACTCCATAATTTCAAATTGAGGATTTGAGAACACACTTCCTACACTTGAGGGTGATCAAGAGGAAGTTTGGGAATCAAGAACTTCAATCTTTCTTTGGAAGGTGAATATTTAGTCTTTCATTTTCTTATATTTTATATCTCATATTTATTTTCTTGCTTCTTATTTCATAGTGTTTTGTTATAATCCAAGTGGTTTGTTTACCTCATATTTTCTTACTTTATATTTCATAGCGTGTTGTTATAATCCTAGTGGTTTGTTTAGCTTATAATTTATTTATTTATTTATTTGTTTATTTTTATTTGCATGTTTTAATTTCATATTAGTTTTGTTGTAATCTTGCCTGTTTTGTATTAGTCTCATATTAGTTTTCTTGTAATCTTGCATGTTCTATCTTATATTTGTTTTATTGTTTTAGGTTTATGTTGTAAGTTTGCACTTTTTATTTTATTTTATATTTGTTTTCGTGTTTTTAATCTAGCCGGTAGTGGTTAGTTGAGCCACCTACATATTTTTTGTTTGTGTCTTTTCTTGGTTTCGCAACAAGACAGGTTTTGCTTGGCCTAGTTGGCCAACCGGCCTGTTTGGCCGGTTGGTTAGCTTCTTCCAGATAAAATGGCGTAATCTCCCAATGTTGACCAATTTCCGGTGGCGGTTCCAAAGAACATGAAGTTTTTATTTTATTTATTTATTTTTTAATTTTGAGTGTATTGTGAGGTTTTTATTTTGTTGTAATATTCTCCTCATCCCTCTCTAATTTGGTTTGTAATTATTCTTTAAAATGTTGTAATAATTCCCCGCCCCGCTTCTTTCTATCCCGTTCTTTTACTTGCTTTCTTTATTTATACATAAACATCATATTTATTTTTCATCATAGTTATGCTTTGCATCCATGTTTCATGCATCTTGATTCGGCTAAGTTTGCATTTGTGGATTTAATCAATTCCTATGTGATTATGTGCGCTACCTCATGTTCTTGAGATGATTCACATATCATATTTTAGAAGCCGAATCTTTAGTTGCATCTCATGAGTGAATTGCATTAGGATTTTGTATATAAGATCATGCATATTTTGCTAACTTTGTTTTGTAGCTTGTTCGTGGGACGTCAAACATGTAAGTTTTTATACTTTTGCATCCCGTTTGTGTGTGTTTTTCTTACTATGTCTAGCATTCTACCATGAGGCTATTTGCTTATGTGATATAACTCTATGAATGCCAGTGGATGGAGGTTGTGTCGCTTAATTTGGAATGATGTTGATTTTTCGTGCTTGTAAACTCAATTTATTTGGGTTGTACATCGTCAAAACTCTTTCAAAATGCATGATATCAAATTGTTCCAAAATGAATGGCATAGTCTATACTTGTATGCTTCACACAGTAAATTTTAGGATTTATTAACTAATCAGAACATGAACATATAAAAAAAATAAAAGTCATATCATGGTTTAGTAGAGGCCGATCTTTTGATCGGGTGAGCGGGGGTGCTCATTATTGACCTTCCCCTTTCATACCTAAGGTTCCGAGCCAAGCATCCTTGGTTACGACGAACAGTGGCCTTGGCACTGAGTCATGGGTTTCCTAATTTTCCAAAATATTAGGTGGCGACTCTAAGATCTGATGACGCAGTCCATTTTTGACAAAATTGCAATAAAATGGATTTTTACTAAAAGTTGCCAAATCTGGATTCTCATCTACGTTTCACATTGCACTCGTGAAACTTGAGATCAAAGAGATCTCGGGGGTCCAAACTGTTTAACGCACGCTGGTACCCTCCGGGCATGTTACAGTTTCTGGTGACTCCACTGGGGATTTTATGAAACCTTGACTTGAACTCCATGATATGACTTTTATTTTCAATTATATGTTTGTTGCATTGCATTCATTGGTGCACTTCAAGTCCCTGTGTTGCCCAGATATTGGTGGGAGCACAGGTAAGCTTTTTGTGACACTATACCTATCTTTACGATACTTTAGAGGCCTTGTGTTGTAACCTTTTGAGATTTGTCAAAAGGGTAGCTTTGCTATGTAGCCCTGCTATCTAGCTTTGCTATCTAAGGTTCTCAGACTTCGAAGAGAGGCTATTTGACTCTTCTGATTTCCTGGAATCTTTTTTGGTTATGACCCAAAGGACTCTTTAGTAACGTCACCTTGACTTCAACCCTTAGAGTAAAGCTAACCTTGTGCATATAATGAGCTATAGTACCTTCCAAAATTAGGACAGGATGCTCTCCCATTTCTAGGATGTATGATGCCGCTTGTTTGAATAGTGAAACCCTAGATCATTTCAAAGATAGGACAGGGTAACCCTAGCCCCCATAGGGGTGTTTGTTCTCTTTCCTGCTGTGTGTTATGTGCAATGTATGGGAATTCTCAAATTCAGATGAGTGGTTCAGTCATTTCAATTTGTGGGGTTGAGTTCAGTTTTTCATGAGTTAGTAGCAGTAATCAGTTGAGCTAGGATGCAAATGAAATTCTGATCGGGGGTCCCATTTTGTTTCAGCAAGGTAGTTGGGCACTATAGCTTCCGAAAGGTCTGATATCCCCCAAGTTCTATGGACTCGCGTTGGTAGACTTTGCAAAAGTGCAGATTTGGTTCAGGGTCAGCCAGTGTTAGTTTCTTTGCCACCGGTTACACTAAGAAAAGCAAAAGCTTCATCAACTGTCCAGAATACCCCTTCTTCACCTGCTAGATCATCACCACTCAACTCATCAGAATTAGTGATGGCTCAGATTCCAGAAAATATAGCGGACATACTACTGGGCCTCCAACGGAGCATGGATACCGTTGCCACTACGGTTGCTGCCCAAGGCACTACTCTTGCTGCTCAAGGCAATACTCTTGCTGAACTGCAACGTTCATCTGGGGCGTCCGTTACTCAACCACCTCCAGTGAATCATCTAGTTCCACCTCCACCTCCACCTCCACCTCCACCAGCTGACGAGTTTCCTGAACTTAATTCACCAGAAGATCTGAGGGTTCCTGCACAAATTTCAGGAGGATCATTTCCTCTTCCACAACCAGTGGGAGGGCTCCATCCCTCTGAAGCACCTGAGTCTGACTCAACTATGTTGAAGCTGGCCAAGTTGGAAAAACTTTTCAAAAAAGCACAAGGAGTAAATTCAATCCCAGACATCGAAGACAGGTACACTGAGACAGCTGTGAAGTTGCCAGAACGATTTAAAATGCCACACATTGATAGGTTTGATGGTTTCGGCGACCCAATGGTGCACATTCGCCTGTTCTCTGATGTCTTAAAGCCTATGGGATTGACTCGTCCGCAAAAGCTCTCTTTATTCGGACGAACTTTGTCAGGAGTGGCTGCCATTTGGTATGCCAAGTTAGAGGACTCGGTAAAACAAAGTTGGGAAGAGTTGGCCGAGGCCTTTATCACCCAGTATGCTTATAACACCCAGATTGAAGTGACTACTCGGGAATTAAAGGCCACCCGTCAAGAGCCCAATGAAAGTTTCGTGGCCTTTATCACCAGATGGAGGGCAAAAGCAGCAATGATGACCAACAGACCACTTGAAAAAGACCAAATCCGTATGATAGTCAGAAATCTGCATGGAAAGATGTTACAAAAAATGATAGTCCTTCCGCTCTTCACTTTTAATGACCTACATGAGATAGGGGTCCAGATAGAGGATGCCATCAAACAGGGAATCATTATGGCAGATAAGGAACCTGTTCGGAAGCCTTTTGGTCGTAGTTCCAATGCTACCGCCAGTGGTAGCACAGCTATGAAGCCCTCTGAAATCAACATGGTTGCCACCACCACTAAAATAGCTGACCCCTTTGCTCATGCTGGCCCGCAAAACACAACCCGAGCTCCAAGTAGAACATTCACCCATCTCTATGTGTCACTCTCTAAAGTAATGAACATCTTGACAAAAAGAGGGTACTTGAAACCTTTGGACCCCCAACCTCTTCCCGAACCTCTCCCAGCCAGATATGACCCTACCAAACACTGTGCTTTCCATCAACAACCAGGACATGACACAGATCGTTGCTTTCGTCTCCGTCATGAGATCCAAGATCTCATAGACAATAAAGTCGTAGCTCCCCCACAACCACCAAAACCCAACGTCACTACCAACCCGTTGCCACCCCATGACAGAGTTCCATCACCTCCTCATCTTAACCTCATCCATACACTCTCATCCACCTTTAACCCCAGTACCTATATCACACCTACTCATTTACCAAAACCTGAGGTATATTCCTGAAGGCACTGAGTTATGCATGATGGATGCACCTCCAACCCAGCCAAAACCCAAAAACCCTATGGTGGTAGTACCTATGCTTGAGACTGGCAAACTATCAGAGAAAAAGTATGATCCTAGCCGGTATATTATTCCCAGTGGTCAACTAAAGCTTGAGGTTGATTTGCCTGACTCATTTTCTATCAATGTTGTAAAAGATGATGTACTTGAACAGGGGTTGGATGATTTGGCTGACCTAGAGGAGGACTTGGCTAATCTTCATTTCTTTGAAGAATTAGATCTTGAGAATGTGCAGATGGAATGGTGGGAACCGAAGAATTACAGTCACAGTTGGTCAAGCAATGACGAAGCTTCTGCTGAAGAAACTGAAAGAAGAGGGGATAAATTAAGACTTGATTTCAGGAAACCTGTTGAATATGGTAAAGGAAAGAGTTCCAAAGGAAGAGAAGAAGAACCAGAAAGCCAGTCAGAGCATACAGTTGGAATGATTCAAGCAGCGCTAGATAATTGCCTTTCAGTCAACGAAGGCGAATGGTGGGATGATAATGACCTACAGCTGGCTCATACTGATGATGAATGGGTAAACCATGTGCCGGATGAGACTTGGTATGCAGACGAAATTGATCATTTGACTAGGAGTGGGCGCTACTTCAAGCCTCCATATCTAGACCAAGGAGAACCCTCTGGCAAAGATAAAGAGGTAGAAAAAGAGAAAGAGAAAGGAAAAGAAAAAGAGGTAGAAGAGGACCTGGTTCTAAAACAACTAAAAAAGATCCAAGCGAACATTTCCATTTGGGGTCTTCTCATGGCCTCCCGAGAACATCGACAGGCAATGTTGTCAATGTTGAGCCAGGCTAAGCTGTCAATTGACACCACTCCCGAGCAATTAGTGTCATTAATCACGCCGAGAGAAGTAATCCCAGCAATAACTTTTGCTGACAAAGAGTTACCACAAGAAGGATCGGGACATAATAAGCCTCTGTACGTATCACTGGAATGCAGAAAGAAATGGATCCCGATTGTCCTGATTGACACTGGATCAGCCATCAATGTTTGCCCTACACGCACTGCTTATGCAATCGGGCTAAAGCCGGCAGATTTCACGCCCACTACTCAATTGATTCGGGCCTATGATAATACTAGTCAAGAAGTAATGGGAACAATCAAAGTACAAATAGCAGTGGGTCCATCTGAGCACGAAGCTGAATTCCATGTCATGGATGTTCCCGCAACATTCAACTTGCTATTGGGAAGGCCCTGGCTTCATCAGATGAAAGCTGTATCATCCACATTACATCAATTGGTAAAATACCCATACGACGGAGGAATTGCCACTGTCTTCGGAAGTTCATCCATCCATCCTCCTCCAGAGGTCACAACACCACTGCTAGAAATACAACATGGGGAAGAGGATGTGTTCCTGTCAGGTTTTACATTGGCAGAGGCCCAGCTAGTTCAAACGCTCATAGCAGAAGACGAAGGTGTATACGTCAATGCCCAATCAATCTATTTCATGAGTAAACTAGGTCACATTCCAGGGATGGGATTGGGACGAAGTGGCAGGAAGGCTATTACTACACCCAGTGAAGTACCTCATAACCCATGTGCATTCGGACTAGGGTATGCACCCACGGCTGATGACTGGAAAAGGAAAACTGAAGAGATCAAGGAGAAGATCAAGGCCAAGAGAACCGGGCAGCAGTTTGAGTTGGTTCATAAGCCAATTCATGGGACCTTGAATGGACGCTTTGTCCGCCAAGGAGAAGACTTCCCTTTCTGTGGTTTTCCTGAGCCCTGGTTTGATCAAGTAGAGAAGAAGAGATACCCTGGGTTTGAGATCTTCTTCGACCATCAGCTCTCCAACAGTGACGAAGAGTGGATAGATCCTAGCATCGACATCGGACAAGACAGAGAAGTCAGCTCAGAAAGCAGCGCAGAGGAAGTCCTGGGTCTAACATTGGCTAATTTACTGACAGAATCGCATACCAACGCTGAACCGATGAATTTGGGGGATATGACCATTGCCGTGATCGGGGAAGAGGTACCTGCTGACTGTTCAAGCTTCATCATGGATGCAATGAATGGCTCACGAATGAATTGGCATTTTGAAAAGAGTTGTATTGAGAGTTTTGAATTGGCTGTTGAGTCCGAGTCCGGTGGGCCTATGGGGTTGGAGTCAGATTTAAGTTTGTCTAAGATGTCTGAGTCTTCTTTTTCTCTCTTTTGAGTCTGTTGCAACTTGTGAGCCTGAGGCTTTGAATGAAGATGTGATTTCCGCTTACTTTTCTGTGCCCATAGTTCATAACATTGACCAAAATTTTCAAGATCTTGATAAAAACGAAGAGGAAGAAATCCCTCGGGCTTTGAAAAATTTAATCGACTGGGAGGAAGAAAGGCGTGCTAAGCCATTAGTGGATGAAATTGTTTCTGTAAATGTGGGTACTGAAAAAGATCCTTGCTTGATCCAAATTGGTTCTACATTGTCTTCAGAGGAACGGGAACAATTAGTTGCTTTATTAACAGAATTCAAAGATGTCTTTGTATGGTCCTACGAAGACATGCCAGGAATTGACCCTGAGATTGTACAACATAGGATCCCTCTCGACCTTGAGGCCCGACCTGTCAAACAGAAGCTTCGCAGAATTCGTCCAGATTGGGCCTTGAAAATTAAAGAAAAGGTTACCAAGCAAGTCAATGCTGGATTTTTGCTCGTATCAGAATATCCTACTTGGTTAGCCAATATTGTGCCAGTTCCGAAGAAAGATGGCAGAATCGGAGTTTGTGTTGACTTTCGGGATTTGAATAAGGCTAGTCCGAAGGATGATTTTCCATTGCCATATATTGACGAATTGGTAGACTTCACTGTAGGGCATGCCTTACTGTCATTTATGGACGGTTTTTCAAGGTATGACCAGATCCTTATGGCTCCAGAGGACAGAGAAAAGACAACATTCACCACGCCATGTGGGACATACTGCTACAGGGTTATGCCATTCGGTTTGAAGAACGCAGGGGCTACTTATCAGGGAGCTGCTACTACTCTTTTGCACGATATGATCCATAAAGAAGTTGAGGTGTATGTAGATGACATGATTGTCAAGTCCAAAGATCGGGAAAGCCATTACACTGCATTAAAGAAATTCTTTGAGAGAATTAGGGAATACAACCTAAGGCTGAATCCACAGAAATGCACCTTCAGGGTAACTGCGAGCAAGATGTTGGGATTTCTAATCACACAGCGGGGAATCGAAGTTGATCCATCTAAAATTAAGGCCATCTTAGAAATGCCGCCACCAATGACTGAAAAGGAGGTGCGGGGCTTTCTGGGAAAGTTACAATTCATAAGGAGGTTTGTTTCAAAATTAACTTTAACTTGTGAACCACTATTTGGTCTGTTGAAGAAAGGGAAGAAGTTTCAATGGGATGATCGGTGTCAGTTCGCTTTCGAGCAAGTTAAGCAATATTTACAGAATCCGCCTGTGTTATCACCACCCGAGCCAGGGAAACCGCTGATTTTGTATTTGTCAGTAACTGAATCAACCATGGGATGTATGCTTGCACAAGAGTCGGATGATAAAGTAGAGAAGGTCATCTACTACTTAAGTAAAAAGATGCTTGAATATGAAACCCGCTATACTCCTTTGGAAAAAGCTTGCTTAGCTTTAGTATGGGCCACCAGAAAGTTGAGACACTACTTGTTAGCTCACTCGGTAATTCTGGTTTCGAGATTAGACCCAATTAAATATCTTTTTGAGAAACCAGCACTTACCGGTAGGCTAGCTCGATGGTTGCTGTTGCTTTCCGAATTTGACCTTAAGTATGTCACCCGCAAATCTGTCAAAGGAAGAATCGTAGCAGAATTTTTGGCTTATCACCCAATTGAAAGAGGAGAAGATATGGCGTACTCATTTCCAGATGAAGAGGTCATGCAGATGGAAGAAGACACTTGGAAGTTGTACTTTGATGGAGCGTCCAATCAATTTGGCTATGGGATAGGCGTGCTACTCATAGCGCCAGATGATTCCCATATCCCCTTAGCTTTTAAACTTCGATTCAGGGTATCCAACAACCAAGCAGAGTATGAGGCATGCATTGCCGGATTGGAAGTAGCCTTGGAACTAGGGGCAATAAGGTTGGATGTGATCGGGGACTCAAACTTGGTTGTCTCTCAAACTAACGGAGATTGGAAAGTTAAAGAGGAAAAAATGAAAGTCTACCATCAGACCTTGGACATGTTGATCCCGAGGTTCGAAAAACTAACTTTTACACACCTGGTAAGAGAGAACAACCGATTTGCTGATGCATTGGCAACCCTGGCATCAATGATAGATATACCGGTCGGGGTCAAGATGCGCCCGATCCTTATAGAACAAAGATACACCCCCGCATATGAAATGATAGTCACAACGGAAGAAGTTCAAGATGAAAACCCTTGGTACTTTGATATTTGGAATTTTCTGGAAAAAGGTGCATATCCACAAGGGGCAAACACCAAAGACAAAAGGGGGATACAGCGTCTGGCCACTCAGTTCGTCATTTGTGGAGATAAGTTATACAAGAGATGGTATTTGGGAATGCACAAGTTATGTGTAGAGGAAGAAGAGGCAAAGCGTATCATGGAAGCCGTCCATGGAGGAGAGTGCGGAGCCCATATGAACGGTGTAATGCTAGCCAGAAAAATCCTTAGACAAGGATACTATTGGTTAACCATGGAGAGTGATTGTATCAACTTTGTCAGGCGATGCCATAAATGTCAAATCCACGCCAATCGCATGAACATCCCGCTATCAAAACTCTACAACATGACTTCGCCATGGCCTTTTTCAGTCTGGGGCATAGATGCCATCGGGGCAGTCACACCAAAAGGTTCAAATGGGCATCAGTTCATCTTAGTTGCCATTGACTATTTTACCAAATGGGTTGAAGCACAGTCGTATTCAGTGTTGAAAGCATCACATGTGGCCAAATTTATCAGGAACAACATTATCTGCCGATACGGGGTGCCAAATGAATTAATTTCAGACAATGGCTCACATTTTAGAGGAGAAGTGGCAGTTCTACTTGAGAAGTATAACGTGGCATTTCACAAGTCATCAACCTACAGGCCACAAACCAATGGTGCCGTTGAAGCTGCAAATAAGAACATCAAGAACATCTTGTGTAAGACGGTAGAAACTTATAGAGATTGGCCAGATAAGTTACCTTTTGCACTCTGGGGATACAGGACATCAATCCGAACGTCTACAGGGGCAACCCCTTACTCTTTGGTATATGGAATGGAGGTTGTTTTGCCGATTGAGTTGGAAGTGCCTTCATTAAGGATTATGGCTGCATGTGAGATAACAGAAGGTGATTGGCAACAGAATCGATTTGAGGAACTAATGCTATTCGATGAGCGACGATTGAAGGCGTTATACTATATTCAGGGGTATCAACGCAGGATTGCCAGAGCATTCAACAAAAAGGTTAGATCCAGGAATTTGAGGGAAGGGGACTTAGTGTTGAAAGACAACCGAGCTCCTATTCACGACCCTAGAGGCAAGTTTAGACCCAATTGGACGGGCCCCTACATCATTAAATCAATTTGGTCAGGAGGAGCAGTCATTCTCATGGATTTGGATGGTTTGGAGTTCTCACAACCAATCAATATGGATAAGCTGAAAAAGTACTACCCTTGAGAGGCTCGCTGGGTTGAAAACCCGAAAGGGCGACCTAGGCAAAAGTTAGAGCAAAAAAAAAAAAAATGAAAAAAATGAAAAGCTCGCATGGTTGAAAACCCGAAAGGGCGGCTTTGGCAAAAGTTAGAGCACAAAAGGAGAGCGTCAATACTTGAGTGGACCTTAACCGGAACTACGTATGGCCTGATTCCGATCTTTGGGATATGTAGGCAGCTTCATCTTGAAGTTCGGCCTTAATTATTTTTCAACTCACTCATTTCGTCCATGTTTGATTGGTGTATCTTTTCGGCTATCCATATTTGATTGGCTCGTCCCCATTTGCTTCTGTTGTCCTTTTTCTCTTTCGTGACGAGTTCAGTTGCAAGACGAATTCAAGTGTACATCTCAAGGGTTGATTTCATGTTGATCGAGTAGTGGTCATTTGCAAAAATAGATTTTGAGGACTTTTAATGAAGTTGACTGATTTTCTCAAAAATTGTTCCATTTTTCCAAAACTCAGACCATTCTTCGGACCAAAAAGGGAAAATTTTCAGTGCTCATAATTTGGCTCATATGACTTCAAGATGGAACAAGTGTGCTAATTTACCTCTCATGTTGATCAAAATCGCTTTAGCAAAAAAAAAACAAAAAAAACAAAAAAAAAAGGGACAAAGTAATAAACTAGGGGCATAGTTGAGTCAGGTTTTCTGTCTTTTATTCACACTATCGAGCTCTCGTCACCTTAATCAAGCAATTGCCGAAAAATACACAGTAGTTGTCGCCAGTGATGCTTTTTTTGTCGGGCGTTCGATCGGTTTTACCCTGTTTTGCGTTCATTTTGCTCCGACAAGCACAAAGGGGTGTGTTTTGGAATGGTTTTTGCTTCATTAAGTTTTGTGTTTTGGTCAGTGAAATGCTCAATATTCAGTTCAGAGTTCACTAAAATGCAGCCATTTTCAAGTTTAAAACAAAATAATTTTTATGTTCAGTTCAGTGTTGTGCCATTCATGCTATCCAGATTTGCAGAACAAACTCATTTTTATTAAATGCCAGGGATCAACCCCAATCAGAGTTGTACAAAATCGCGCTATTTTGCGTATCGCACTATCTTGTGCAAGTTCCATCGCACTGTCTTGTGCAATGTCAAGTCCATCGCACTATCTTGTACACTCCAGCGTCTAGGAGACCTTAAATCCTCTAAAGGTGAAATTCCTTTGGTGTTTGTCGTGCCCGAACGACTTCAGGCGGTTTGGTATAGCCACCTGCCTGTGTTTGCAATAAGTTCCTAGGAGACCAACTGCGACGGTGGAAACTAGAGTTCGAATGGCCAAGGCCTAGAACGCAAAAGGTTCGGAATTTCCGAGACTAAAGTCTGGTTTAAATAACTAGGGGTGTATCCCCGGCTTGAAATCTGTATGGCAGCCCCATAAGTTGAGGTAACGTGTATACGCCTCAATTCTGGATACTGAACCAACCTAGTCGGTCACCCCGTTGGAGAATAGGGAAAGTTGTGAATATGATCATGAAGAAAAGCGGCATCTGTGGCTTCTACATATAGAGGTTACCCCCTATCATTCTACCATAACTTTTTCCACTCGCTTGAGATGCGTTTGGACTTCGATATCCACCTTTACTCCTTTCACATGAAACGTGTTAGGATGTGACATTTACCTTGGTTAAAACCTTCCCTCTCTCCGTATGAAATACGTTGAGATACGCCATTGTCCTTCTCCTTGGTTAAAACCTTCCCTCTCTCCGTATGAAATACGTGGAGATACGCCTGTTGGTTACACCATTGTCATTCTCCCTGGTTAAAACCTTCCCTCTCTCCGTATGAAATACGTGGAGATACGCCTGTTGGTTACACCATTGTCATTCTCCTTGGTTAAAACCTTCCCTCTCTCCATATGAAATATGTTGAGATACACCTGTTGGTTACACCATTTTCATTCTCCTTAGTTAAAACATTCTCTCTCTCCGTATGAATACGTTGAGATACGCCTATTCGTTACACCATTGTCATTCTCCTTGGTTAAAACCTCCCCTCTCTCCGTATGAAATACGTGGAGATACGCCTGTTGGTTACACCATTGTCATTCTCCCTGGTTAAAACCTTCCCTCTCTCCGTATGAAATACGTTGAGATATGCCTGTTGGTTACACCATTGTCATTCTCCTTGGTTAAAACCTTCCCTCTCTCCGTATGAAATACGTTGAGATATGCCTGTTGGTTACACCATTGTTGTTCCACCCTGGTTAAAATACAGTCAGGTGCGCCTATCTGTTTACACCACCCGGTTAAAATACAGTCAGGTGCGCCTGTCTGTTTACACTATCCCTGGTTAAAATACAGTCAGGTGCGCCTGTCTGTTTACACCACCCCTTTTCCTCTCACGTGAGACGCGTTAGGTCTTTGATTCACTCGGTTAAAAACATCAGGTGCGCCTGATGTTTACACCATCCTTCCTCCTTTCACGTGAAGTGCGTCGGTTTGTTGATTCACTTGGTTAAAAACATCAGGGGCGCCTGTTGTTTACACCATCTTTCCTCCTTTCGCGTGAGACGTGTTAGGTTGTTGATTGCTCTTAGTTGAGGTCATCCCTCTCTTGCATGATCATAAGTTTTTCGGAAACAACCGGCTTCGCGAAGCGTGTAAGTCCAACCATCAAACTGTATTTTGAGCATGTCACTTGCATTCTACCCCTGAACTACGCTGGTTTCATTCCTTGCAAAGGGATACGTAGGCAACTTTCGGGTTCAACCACTTGCATTACATCTTGTTTGTTTGCCCAAGTCTTACGGCCTTGTCAAAAGGGTCGTCTTTGGGCTTTGACATTCACTCACGTCATGAAATGACTTTGAGCTCTGTCAAAGAGGGGCAACTGTAGACACCCCATTTTGACCGGCCCTAAGACTGGGGCGCTTTCTTTTGATTACCCGATGATGACAATTAGAATGTGTTTCTCACAAAATTCTCAGTAAGAAAGATGGAATTTAAGTTTTAATCCCAACCTTCACCCACTTTTTGGCCAAACTATTTTAGACCTTAAAACCCTCTTTTCAAAATATGTTTCTACAATGTCCCGAGGCTCCCATTTCGAATAAAATGTTGCACTTTTTAGTAAACCGAGTAAGGACAAAGTGGAAATAAATGGAAGGGAGGTGAACTTTTTTTGAAAAATATTTAAAAACATCTTCTTTATAGGTTTGGAGTTGAAGGAAATAGGAGGGGACGAAAGAAAACTGGTTTAGGAAAAGAATGAGTATCAAATCATTAAGAAGGAAATGAGCAGCCTTCACTAAATTAGGCATTTCTCTTTGTACACTTGGAATTTAAATGTGAGGCCACCACCATTGGAAAGTAGACTTCTGGGGCTTCAATTTAGACCCAAGAACCACCTTAGACCAAGTCCAAATAAGGGAGATATGCCTATTTGAAGTTGGGCTTCAAAGCAGATTTTGTTGACCCAGCCCGAGACAGCCTTTACTAAATTAGGCATATCTCTTTGTACACTTGGAATTTAAATTTGAGGCCACCACCATTGGAAAGTAGACTTCTGGGGCTTCAATTTGGACCCAAGAACCGCCTAAAACCAAGTCCATATGGGGGAGATATGCCCATTTGAAATTGGGCTTAAAAGCAGATTTTGTTGACTCGGCCCAAAACTACAATAGCCCATTTTTCTTGGTTTTGGTTCGGTTGGAACAACCCATTTACCTAATTTCTGAGCCATTCATGTGCATCCACTCATCCTCCATTATACCTACCACTCATCCTCCATTATACCTAATCATCTCCCATTTTCAAAAAGAGGTTTTGTTCCCACCTTCTTTTCAACCTAGTGCATCCACTCATCCTCCATTATACCTACCACTCATCCTCCATTATACCTAATCATCTCCCATTTTCAAAAAGAGGTTTTGTTCCCACCTTCTTTTCAACCTAGTGCATCCACTCATCCTTCATTATACCTACCACTCATCCTCCATTATACCTACCACTCATCCTCCATTATATCTAATCATCCCCCATGCAACCACCTTAAAAATGGGCCCTCCTATCACATGCTTGACTCCTACCTTGCCTCCCACCTTCTTTTTAACCTTCACTCTCCCTCATTGCGTATATAGGATGATCATATTGTAAAAGAGAAAAAGGACCACGAAATTGAAGAGAAATGAGTGAGAAAAGAGTGAAAAAAGAGAGAAAAATTGAGTTTTTGATCCAAAAATATTCCTATCTTCCATATA